>CM060964.1:244255993-244518493 GCA_030765045.1 Tenodera sinensis | reverse complement strand
TACATATTTTGCTCCTAATTAATACTTTTGTCGTAAATTTCAATATCTAAGCCAAAAATGGTTATATTAAAAAATAAAAAGTATAATTGTTAGATTTATTTTTGTAAATAAATAAAAAAAGGACTTCAAAAGAAGTTTTTATGTATATAAATTATAGTGAAAGACACCACGAGGTAAAAGGCATATTAGACGACAGTGTTCAAAATATTGTTTTCTTTAAAATCATAACGATTAACTTGCTTAAATTATATATTTTTTTGCATGGCTTGTACAGAGTGGAAGTGAAATGATCCGCCAGACTTTAACAGCGAGTTTCTCATGTTGTGAATAACAAGAAAGTCTAATACCAAAATTTTGAAAAGTTTATAGTTTCCTAGAAAAAAATATTTTTGTCTAAACAATTTATGGTCACCTGACTGAATTATTATTCATTGAAGATTCTTGATTTATGGCTATATTCGTAGAAAATTGAATAAACGACAACTTTTTCCTTTGGCATATTTCAATAGATTCAACGGTTTTGTGTAAATTAAATTTAAAAGAACCCAGAATTTGTTGCCTTTTTGTTGCAATAACCATCTACTTCATGTTGATCAAGATAAACATGTCTTATTGTTAATTTTCTTCTAAGGGGAAAATGGGAATTCAGTAGGCTTTAAGCGAGAGTCAAATCTTGTAAGAGCTGGTTGCTATGTAATGGCTTTGAAATTCTGTTTCGTTTAACAAATCTGATGTGTTGCACTCACATGACTTTCTCTACTTACTCTAGTACAAACTATTCTCACAAACACTACTTTTCTATCTACTTCATGTTAATCGAGGCAAACATTTGTAGAAATAGCTTTATTACATATTTCCTTATAGGTGCAATAGAAATAGGGGATACAGAAGGTAGGCTTCAGCGATAGTCAAATATCTTCAGAGCTGGTCGCTATTTAAAGTTGCATTTTCCGTGCATGACCAGTAAAAAAATGAATAAATAATATAATAACCATGCCACATTTGAGTAAAGTATAAGTATTGGGGAGTTCAAACCAATAACAAGGAATATCTCGGAAATAGTTCCCTGCACAAAAAGAAGTATATTTGACATAAATTGTGTACCTTTTAACAGATCTACACTTTTGCGCAGTAAGAGTTTAACCTATCGCTTACGGTTTACTAGTTATGCAAATCTCATTCAGAATGATGGGAACTTCAGAGACTATTCTCAGAAAATTCAAGATATACATTTCATTTTTCATGAAAATATATTAAACATGGTAATTTAATCAAAACTGTTAGTTATTTTTGACAAAATCAAAATATTAAGAAATGTTCCATGTAAAGGTTAATTAATTCGGGATGGGAGGATTTTTTTAAATCTTCGCGTCGTACACTGGAGGAAGCTGTACTTAAATTTCAAGTTTGGTATTTAATCAAGTTTTCGTTTTTGAGTTATAGACAGATGTACGCACACAGAGGCCTTTTTCTAAAAATTGTTTTTTTCTATTGAAGGAGTTTCCAAAACATGTATTTCCGGTGAAACCTCAGTAACTAGTTTCTGGTTGAAATAGCTTCTACTACTTATTTTTAATGCATTTATTTGCTGTCGCTTTAACAAGGTTAAATGCGTTAAGGTTTTACAATACCTTACATAATTGGGCTGCATTCTTGGGGAAAGCTGGATCACCAAGGGCGCTTAAAGTAGTTGTTCGCATATTGTATCTAGTACTTGCATCATCAGTGTGTGTGTGTGTGTGTGTGTGTGTGTGTGTGTGTGTGTGTGTGTCTGTGTAGTGTTTAACGCCCGCTTTTACCACTACGGCACCGCAGGCGGTGACACTGATGATGAATGGAATGAAGATGGAGCATCGGTGGAATGAGATGGCGGGGGAAACCGGAGAACCCGGAGGAAACCCGCCGCTTCGTCCACCACGAACCCCAATGCGGTTGCCTGGGATCGAACCCGGGACGCTTTGGTGAGAAGCGAATGGTCTAACCACTCGGCTACGGCGCGGCCGCCCTTGCATCATCGTAGAAACGGCAGATGGTAAGAATGTGAATCACTGTAAGTGGAGATTGACAATGGCTGTTCATAACTGGAAAATTGCCAGACGGAAGGTAGGAGTGGGTAAGACAGTATGTGCGAGTGTAGGCGAGATAGGAGAACTTGGTGGCGAAGCTCTAAATGTGAGAGGATGGCATGTAGTTGTAGTTTCCAAGGTGCAGTATCGAGAGTAAAGGAGCAGAAGGGAATAGGGAGAGTATTCAAATGAAACACTTGCAAGAACAGCTTAATTCTCCGGAGAAAGTGTACAATACGGCGGTGACTAAGAGCATATACTTTATGAGGCGTTGCAGGAAAACTTGTCTGAAAATAGTTGATGGATTCCTGGAGGCAGTTCGTGCGGCATGCGTGAGGCTTAAGCCTTTCCTCCTTTATTCAGTGGAGTTTCATGTGCTTCAAACTCGAGACTGCCCACGGAATTGGAGTGAAAAGCACTCAAGCAGATCCTCAGTGCCGAACATTGAATACTATCAAGTATTTTGAGGGTTCTTGGATTAGCTGAATGATATATAATTCAACCGTCATCCAATTTGGGATGACAATAGCTTCACACATGCGAAGTAGCACTGTAAAGTCAGCATCGCAAGTTTTAGATGTCACTATTTTCATAATTAGTCGTCGATGGCATTCTACTCTCAACAATTTTATATGCACGATCCAGTTTAAACGGTGGTCAATAGCTCTAAAGTGAGGACAGTGGAAACTACAGGGATCTGCTAGTTCTCTAGAATGAGCGATGCCTCTGTGAGTGCCCATGAGAACGAGTAAACAGAATGCATTTGCTCTTAGGTGCGAAGAATCTGAATCCGGTGTTATTACTCCACTGTTGTAATTCAAAGCGTGTATTCTGTAGTAGTTCTGGGTGGTGTGTAAGTACTTTCCACTGCAAAATATAGTTGGGTCGTACGCAAAGAGACTGGCCTTAACAGCAGGCCGGTGACAGGAATCCACACCATTGATGTCTACTAGGAAAAGAGATATATTAAGAATCGATACTTGTGGTACTCCGTTGTCAACACCTTGGGAGAGTACGTCGTTAGCACCCGCACTGATTTGTCCGCTTAAGGGAAAATTATAGATGAACGCACTACAGTGATTTCATGTTCCATTAAGATACGAGGGGCTCTAATGACCTAGCTGTCGACAGGCCCTTAAACCCTAATCACTCACTCACTTAAGATACGAATGATTTTATCACGCCACATCGTAAGCCTTTTCGATATCCAGACTGACAAGAATGGTGTTATGTTCAATAAAATTTCGCCAATTTACGATTGTAGTAGCAGGAAAGTGTCGGTACTGGAAATATGTTCTGGAAACCATATTAGATAGCTGAAGAAAAAAAACAGGCTGCGCTCTAAATATCAGCGTAAATGACGGCTGATAACCTTCTCCAGCAGCTTACATAAGGTATAGGTAAGCGATATGGACGATAATTTATGCTCCTTGTTGGGCTTAGAAGTCGGTGCGCCATTGGCTAGGAAAACGCTGGTTTATCCATGCATGGTAATGGATATTTAAAGTGTAGGAAAAACCAGCTTTCAGCAGGTGTTAAAGGAATACATATAGGACGCTCTCCGGTCCTGGATTCTTATTGATGCAACGGCTTAACTCATGTAATTCGTTCTTCGTAAATGTCTCATTAAATACTTTTTGGCTATTTGTAAATATCGCTTGTAGATCCAATGCTGGAAACCTGTATTTAACAGAGAGAATTTTCGGATCATAGTGAGAGTCACTGGAAACCTCAGAGAACGAGGTTGTTAAAGTATTAACTATATACGGGAAGTCAATAATAGGCGTACTTGAAGTAGTGGTGTGAATATGGGATATAACCTGTGATTGACGATTACCACAGAGACTCTGAAATTTGTGCCACAATTGGAATTGAGGAGCATTAGCGTTTAGCGTAGACAGAAACCAAAGTCAAGTCAAAGCTTTCCTTCACTTCCCGACGAGCTGCAGCACGGAGATGTTTGAAGGTATATTTGTTTTCAAAAGTAGGTTGATGTTTGTATTCGTAGTATGAGTAGTTTTGTTCTGGATAGCTTCGCCGCACTGAGTGTTCCACCACGGTACACGCTGTTTACCCGGAGTACACTGCGTTACAGTAATGCTGGAGCGTCCTCGTCGAACTGCAGTAGTTGAGAACGTATTATCAAGGTCGTCTACGGCCAGTTATGGGAACATACCTCGCTGTAGAAGATCTGCAATGTTCTGCACAAGAACCTTGAACAGGGGCTAGCTAGCTTTATGGAGTTTCCGAGTAGGATGTCAAACATATTTTGGCAGATTGAAGGTAGAATTGAGGGTAATGTGATAATGATCACTGCCATAGAGAGGATGTTCAATGGACCAATGGAACAGAGGAGTAATGTTCGAAGAGCAGAGGGTAGCATCACTACTGCTGCTGAAGTTATCAGCTATCTCGTAACGGTTAGGCCATAGAGAATTGGTTACCACCAAGGAAAATATATTTAGAATCGATTCAAATAGTTTTCCACGCCTATCAATTCGCTAGCTTTCACACAGAGTATTATGACTAAGTCTCCCAGTAAAATAAAAGGTAGCGTTAATTGTTGAATCAAATCTGTGAGCGTCTGGAGGTCGAAGTTGGTGCTGTTACAAATACATATCCCAGTAGTGAGGATAACAGACACAACCGTCGTTTCCAGATGTGCCTGCAGGACAATTTCTCTCTGTGGAATGTTCGCAAACACATATTATGTTGTAACACCATCATGGTATGGTGAGAGTCGAGGCGATTTTTTATGATATACAGTGTAATGATGTTCCGGAGGTATGAAATCAGTGTGGAAATTGGTTTCCTTTAGACAAATAATACCACAAGAATATGCGTGGACAGAGATAATTGCAAATATTCTAGTTGTGATATGTAACTATTGATATTCCACTGTATCACCAAGATAACATAGTTCTTAACTTAGTGTCGTGAATTCTATCCACAGAGATATCTGCGAAAGTGGTATCCAAACTGTGCACTGGTAGAGCAGTAGCCGACATTAATTTGTTTTCAAGTCGGGTGATTCTATTTTCTATTTTGTTGTTTGGTAACATAGGTATGTCTATGCATTTTTGCTAGCACATGATGAACTGTGGTGTAAGAAGTGGCTAAATGGGCGACATCGGAGAACCCCACTGAATTGTCATAAAAATTAATACATTTTGTAAAATTCAAAAGAGTCGTCCGGGTTATCCTCCATGTGCCTTTGAGTAGGTAGCAACAATGCACGTAAGAGTTGTGTCGTCCCTGACAACTTGGATTTTTTAGGTATTGGTTTAGCATTGGTCTTCGCGATATTGTGATCTTTCGACGACTCATCCTGTGGATTGGATAATAGTTCAAATTGATGTTGTTCAGATCTTGAATCAAGTGGATGGTCTGCATCGCTATTAGTTGAGGAAATAGGACGCTTCATGCGTTGCGGTAAACTGTCAACAGGAGCGGCTACAGCAGTTAAGTGTACATTAGTAGCATGAACGGATGGTGTGACAAGCATTGTATTACTTACTGGACAGGAAGAACAGTTTTGTGCCATTGTAACGTTTAAGGATGATACCTGGTCATCCTTAGCAGGGCGAGTGACCATTTGTAAAGTAGCTACACCAGAGGTTAACACTGTACAGACAGAAGGGAAAATCCTCCGAAATCATATTAGAGGATGCTGTAACGGAGGACTTTTGCGGACTGTTTAGGTAAAAGAACCTAAAACTATAGCTTAAACCCAACCGTGGGTTTAGATCGCGCTTGTAATACCGAGCTTGGTGTGTTCTATTCCTAACATCTTGCAATAATTAACAAACATCATCACTGGTTGCTAAAGGGAGCACGAAATAAGAAGGCACATGAGTAGCTCCAATCCCTACTCAGCTATGGAGCGCTGTTGCCGGCTCATATCGCTATGCGAAAGAAAGAGAGGGGAGATATGCACGTGAGCGTTACCGGTAGACAGCAGCGAGGACTGTGAAGGATTGCAAGGTGCACATTTAAAACCTGTCATAACAATTTCAATCTCTTTAAAATGAGACAATAGGCTCTCTAATCCTGTAATTTGCTTCAAATATAAATTCCTCATCTAAGCAGACAATTTTCATTTGCAATCTAATGTTTCAACGGAGTTCACATCTTTCAAGCTGAAAATTGGGCCTATTGACTTCTTAAGTTTTTTATTACATCCGATTCTCTAGAAACGTTTTCGTGTAAATATTTTTACGGTCGGAGTGAAAGTGTGATCATAGTTGCGCAATTTGAAACATTTTCTGATAGGTATTTCTCATTTTTTTCTCAATTTAGTGTCTCTGCGGAGTGTCATGTTAATAAGTTTATTAGGTATTCTAAGTGAAAATCTACATTATTCAACAACAAATGACTAAGCAGAATTTCAAGCAACCTTTTACGAGTAATATTCCTGTGTGGCCTTCTCGGTTGTGTATTTTAGACATATTTCAGCTGAAGCTGTATAAGTCGATGTGTCCTGGTTATTGGATCGCCATTTGAAGCTGAAGTCGTTGGTGACGTGACGTTGCCCTTCGATGTAGCTCGCTCCGGCTAGTTCTGCAAGAAATCTCTTTATCTCGGGTTTGCGTAAGTGTAATGGACAACCCAAGAACAACTTTGCATATCATTTTATTGTCTATTAAATATTTTCGGGAGTTATGCCGAAAATATTTGTATCTGTAGAGGAATCGCCCTCACATCTGCGCAGCACGACCTCCCGTACTGGTCTCTCGTTGAGTAGTGCCCCGACGCTTTCTCTCTTACCCACGCTAAGAAACCGTTCGCTCCATTTGAATGTCATGACGTCATCCAAGAAAGCCTCGTATCCAAAATGCTATTTCCTTTTCCCGCAATTTAGAAATGTCCCTTTCTATTATAACATGTTCTTTTATGAATTTCAAATATATAATTACTTTTTTAGGATTAAACGATGTTTACTTTATATTTTATTAGATATCTCGCGCGACTTTTAAGGTTTGTAGAACTGACTTTCGAACGTGTATTTAAACTATGTGGTATGACGTCATGACTCGTTAATTTCAAACCAATAATGCGTTTATTCTACAAATTTAACGACTATTATTTACTCATATCTTGCTCACCTTACAACACTTCCTGCTATATTATCTATTTATGTTATTACTCAATATTTATCGCAAATCTCATATCCGGCAATTAAATTAAAACGTGTCTTTTTCAAAAGCCCATTCGATCGGAAATCTAAATTTCGGTATCACAGCACTTAAATGTTCCTTATGATGCAATTTGTAAGTTATCAGAGCGAAAGCCCGGAAATATTTTCTTTTAATTTTAACCCAAAGATGTTGTGGAACCTTTATAACCTATTTTATCCCTCATTAAGCGAACGAGCTTTTTAATAGTAGAATATTCACCGTTATCATACATTTGGAAAATGGATCGACGCAGAACGTCTTTCTGAAAGTCGTCCAGATTCGAAACCCGTTTTTCTGTCTTAATGGTGTTTTCCGGGGGATTTAAACAAGGGTCGCCCTGATTCTGAAGAGGTTGTTTTACCTTGTTGCACTATACGCGACACTGAATGTTCACTTAATTGCATGCCTTAGCTGTTAGCGCCCGACTCTGTTTAAATTGCAATGTTCGCACGCACTTCTTCTGAGGACAATTCTTTTGAAAAGGTGTAAACATTGAAAATAATAGCCCGTGCATCTGAGTGTAGTACTTTTCCTTTCCATCTACTCGCCTGTAAGGCACTTGTACCAGGTTTTGATAATGACATGTTTGTGAACAACAAAACGAGTTACAGTAATTATTAGACACACGTTACACTGCACGTATACGTCAGCCTTGGAACATTCATAAGAATAAACTAAATTCCGTTTCTTGCAGATATCTCGCCCATTGTGAAGACAATTATTTGAGACGATAAACAATTATTATGATGCAAGGCAAGTGTTGTTTGTTATCGCTGAGCGCAGTGTTTATTCAATTGATCATATCTTGGGCTACAGGCCACCTAAAATTTTGCTTCTTGGACAGTCAGCTTCAAAATTTCTAGCTCGTTTCAATGGAATTCTTTGTAATAATGAGCCGTTGCTGGTTTTGTTGAGCGCAAAGAGAAAAGTGAAAACCAAATATTGCGCTAGGCAGCGCGTTAACGAACTGGGCAACGTCGCCTCTCTAGGATTGGCTACTTGCTCTCACACACCTTCTTCTAGCTCCGCCTCATGTGCCTTCTTATTCCGTACAGCTTATAGTTGAGATACATTTGTAAACTGAAACTGACATGCGTTGTTGTGTTTATTTTGAATTGGTTAGCCAAATGACCTTCCTGTTGGCAAAGAAAACCAGTAGGCGTGTCAGTTGACGTAGATCCAATAGTTTGTATCGTCATAATAGATTTAAAATCTGTTGGAAATTCCGTCGATTTCCACAGGTGTAACATAAAACCGTCGACGAAAACTCAAAATGTGAGTGAAAGCTGAAGCACTCATTCCGGCCCTGAGGTACATACGAATTTAACTGGAGAAGTCCGTTGAATAACATGGAATGCATGATACGTTTCTGGGGTACTAATGGGGATGATTGACCAAATATTCAACAATATGACTTTTTTTGTTTAGTCAATAAGGGTCGAGATCAAGAACATCACTAATAGTAATTTGGAAATGTGTTGCTGCTATGTCCTGCGCTTATTAGTTTGTTAGACAGCTATATGCATTCACGGTTATTGGAAATTGTTAGTTGCTTCAGTGAGTTTTGCTATGACATAAACATAACCTTTAACGCGAATGCCATTATGAGCTGCAAAAACGATTGCCTGATTCTTGCTGGATCCACTGTGTGCAATTGCTGAATAACTAAGTACGTTAGCACTAGTATGCGTTGTAGTTAACTGATGCTAGAAGTTGAAGTTTCCAATTAGCCCGACTCGATTGCGGACTGGACACAACACACGCTCAACGAACTCCCTACGCATAAATACGCTCTCTCTCTCTCTCTCTCTCTCTCTCTCTCTCTCTCTCTCTCTCTCTCTCTACCTCTCTCTCTCTCTCGTTACAAGAACTGTTTTAGGTGATGAAGAAGCAAATATGTTGTATAAAAGCAGAACAAATTCTCATTACCTATCCATTGAAGGGGCATGGCCTATTCTGTCACACTACTTATTGTAAGTAGCGTAGTACAGAAAGTAAAAATGAAGAAAAAAAACTGACAGTGATTTTCAGCTGAGGAGAGTATTAAGTGTTTGAAAATTCAAACTAATAACAATGAATATCTCATAAATGTTTACATCCGCAAACAAATGTTTATTTACTTCAACGAGATCTACATTTTTTTCAAATTAATATTTTTGAGTGAGTGAGTGAGTGAGTGAGTGCGTGAGTGAGTGAGTGAGTGAGTGAGTGAGTGAGTGAGTGAGTGAGTGAGTGAGTGAGTGAGTGAGTGAGTGAGTGAGTGAGTGAGTGAGTGAGTGAGTGAGTGAGTGAGTGAGTGAGTGAGTGAGTGAGTGAGTGAGTGAGTGAGTGAGTGAGTGAGTGAGTGAGTGAGTGAGTGAGTGAGTGAGTGAGTGAGTGAGTGAGTGATTAGGGTTTAAGGGCCCGTCGACAGCTAGGTCATTAGAGCCCTAAAATACTTTTGATGTTCCATTTGTATTACGCCTTTAGCATTTAAGGCCCTTTTGGCAGCTTTTAACCTTTGAGACAGTTGCTCGACAGCAATAATGTTCACTCGCTTACAGGGGCTTTTAGTCTTTGGGTTGGAATTACTTATTACATTAAATTCACACAAGCACGCGTGCACACACATACACACACAAACACACACACACACACACACACATATTCGTACTCTCATTCATACTTCCAGATCATAGGGAGGCTGGGGAATAATTCTAGATAAAACAAAATTCAAGCCATACATGTTAATTTTCATTAAACAACATATGGCCCTAATGACCTACATAGTGGTCGACGGGTCCTTAAGCCCTACACACTCACGCTTAAACATATGATATTTTAATCAAAATCGTTAGCACCATTTTTGAAAAAAATAAAACATTACTAAATTTTTCCATGTAACTGATACTTTAATGTGGGGAAGTTTCTTAAAAATTCCCATGTAGCATCCTTGGAAGGTGCTAAACTTAAATACTAAGTTTGGTATTTAGCCAAGATATTCATATTATAACACATGCAAAAAACTTAGCACATGGGAGATGCTGAATCCGAATATCGGATTTGTTATTTATTCGCCTTTTTTGTTTTGTTATTGTCCACACGCATACGTATGTACGTAAAACGCATTTTCTTTTTAATCCAGGGAACCTCAAAGCGTGTACTTCGATGAAATTTCAAGCAACTTTTTGGGTAGAAGGCAATACTTACTCTATTTGCTGCAGATAAGTGGCAGAGAAATCAAAGGTTCGTCCTTATGGCACTTAATTGAAATATGAGCAATTTACGTATCCTAGTTTTCAGTTGATTTAATGATGAAAGCATAAAAACATGTATAAAAGGATAAACATAGCTAAGGATAAACAAACATAAACACCCTGACCATCGGCGGTAAATGCAGCATCTTCTACATGGGGGAAACACCACTAAAATCAGTCACCAACTTCACGTACCTAGGAGTTACTCTACAGACACAGGAAAACGTATTCACACGACATATAAATGACAGAGTAAACGCTGCTATAAGAGCCATAAGCGACATAAAGTCAGTAGGCAAACTCTCCTTGAAAACCGCCTTACAACTGTTTGAACTCAAAATTGACCCCGTTGCAACATATGGGCTAGAAAACATATGAGTACATCTACAGAAGAAAAGCCTGGAGAAAATAGAGAAGTTAAAAGCCACATACTTGAAAAGAGTGTTTTGTTTCTCCAAATACACGCCCTCACGACTCGTATATGAGCTAGCCAGAGAACCTTTCTACATAGAAGACCTGCGACTGAAGCTTCTACTGCCAACGACTCCAGCTTATCAGGGCCTGCTGCGTGAACTACACGAGAAGAAATGCAAAATATGGGACGAATTCTATGCTACTGACGCCGTGAAAAGCCGTGAATGGACACAGGGAGGATACGAACTACGCCATACAGTGGCAAGACTTTCTGTGCACGGATTCCACGAAATGGGGGACAGATTAATATTAGGAGATTACAACAGTAAGCATCCGAGGTGGGTATCTAATATAATTAATCCACGAGGAAGAATGCTATAAGAACAAATACATAAATTTAGACTTCAAATAGCACACCCACTAAAACCTACTCACTTTCCAAATGCAGGAAACAGATCTGATGTCCTTGATTTCTTTATTGGAAAACAATTTTCTCACTTATGCAGCTTCCCAAGAATTATTCACGACCTAAGGCCCCACCACTATCCTGTTCTGCTGGAAATATCTGTAACTGTCCCAAATCACCCAAAAGATACTCCCTCATACAACATCCATTTAACCGGTCAACGTAGCTATCATATCTAAAGAGCACCACAATTACAAAAATCTCTTTAAAATCCAAGAGAGATGTTGATATAGCAGTCAGTATAATAACCAAAAATATCCAGACTGCAGCTCGTCTTGCATCTTCCATCTCTTCAGATGCCTCAGAAATAGAAGAGTTATCTTTCCACCTCACATATTACAACTTCACCATGTGAGAAATTCAGCTAGGAAACTATGTATGAATGAAATTATAACCAGGCCACTAATGAGTTAACATTGACTTTAAAAACTCAATAGAGAAACCACGGAACACATTTACAGCCTTTAGAAGCCAAAGAAGGCAGCCTTTGGCGAAAAACATAATTTTGACCAAGGTCATTGAAAAAATCCCTCCACTCAAAGCTGGTAATCAATGGCTCATAGCTTCACAATAAAATATAGGAAAATGTTCTGAATTTCTACTGCAGCAGTATAAACCCAACATCACAGAAGATCCTGACATGAATGAGGAAGTATTAATACCTTAGTGCAGCCACTACAGTTGTCACCAATGTGTAAACTACTAGTTACCCCAGGAATAATACAAAATACATTAATCGATTACCATCTAATAAAGCTCCTGGATTTGACCACATCGTACAACCTTTGCTTAAAAATTTACCACGCAAAACCATAGTGTCGCTAACACAAATGCACAATGCAATGCTACGTTTAGCAAACTTTCCAACATCATGGAAGCGTGCTAATATAATGATACCGAAGCCCAACAAAAATCGCAATGATCCATTCAGCTACAGACCAATTTGCCTTCTACCACTGTTTTCCAAAATATTTGAGCACTTGTTACTGTCCAGACTTTTCACACTTCTTGGACCACTACTGCCCATTACACAATTTGGATTCACAAAGCTCCACTCCTGCCCACAACAGCTTTACAGAATTATCGACGAAATAATGGACACCTATGAAAACAGACAAATCTGTTTATTTCTTGACACTGAGAAGACTTTTGAAAAAGTATGGCACAATGGTCTTTTATCAAAAATTAAGCACCATCTCCCGGATACATATTATCGAATCATTCAATAATATCTCTATAAACGCACTTATTCTGTAGTTTACGAAGACGTACAGTCCCCTGTCAGACCTATTAACTCAGTAGTTCCTCTGGAAAGCATCCTGGAACCCTTTCTATATATAGTCTATTGCACATGACTTGCCCAAATCTGCCAATTTATGATTTACCAAATTTGCAGACCATGTAGCTATTGTGTGCAGAGGAGACACAGGCGAAGAAGTTACAGCACATATACAAGACCACCTACATAAAATAGAATCGTGGAATAAACATTGGAAAACTGTAACCAATCCAAGAAAATTGTATGCCATCACTTTCATCTACCTCAGGAAAGAACATTATTCCTAAACAACACAGCCATACCACAAGCAGACAAATTGAGATACCCTGGTCTTATCCTTGACACACGTATAATATGGAAGAAACACATTGATCACACTCTAAAAAAACTAAGAAACCGACTTGGATAGTTAAAATCGTTGCTGCATCAAAACTCAACCCTTTCCATTTCTGACAAGAGACTCATCTACACTGTGGTTGTCAAACCAATCTGGTAATACGCATGCTCCTTGTGGGGTTCTGCCCCTAGTACCCATATTAAGGGTATCCAGACATTCCAGAACCGGATGTTTAGGATAATCACCATGGTACATAAGAAATGAAAATCTCAATTTAGATCTGAATTTGCCTAAAGTAACCACAGTTCTCCACTCTTCTTATGGCAGTCTATATACAACGTTCTCAAAGCACCCGAACATCTTGCTGAATCAGGTACCACAGAACAACCACAGCGCCGTCTCACGCTGATCTACTGACTGACTGAGGAACATCAATGGATGTAACCCTCAGAACAAGCCGCATGACAATATCAGAATAACTTATGTAGCACAATTGTAGTACTACGTACAACAATTTTAACTAATAAATTAAAAAAACAAATTACTGAGGTTTCTGATGGCAAGTAGGGTACAGCTTAGCTACAAACATTCGACTATTATTCATTATTCAAAATCGTTAGAGCCATTTTCAAGAAAATCTAAACGTTCGAAAAATTTTCCATGTAAAGGGTAGTTTAGGGTGAAGGAGTTTTCTTCAAAATCTTCGTAATGCGTCCTTAAAAGATATTAAAATTAAAGGGGGACAAAACGCAAAAATCATGTTTCTTCCTAAATGACCTTTAAAATGCAGTGATAAGATTGTTTTCTTCCAAACCGATACCTTTTTGGCTATGCAAGCTAAACTCCTAAACACGTCATCAACTGCATCCGCGCCCAGCCGGTACGCGGAAATTCACAACTTGCTTACTGCTACACGTGCACTAATGTGTTTCTATAAATTGTTCTTAGTATTGAAGTTCAAGGACAGGGACTTTATGGTGGTGCTAGTGAGTCAGTTTAGAAACAAGGTAATGTTCTGAAAAATAAAATGCCTCAATGTTGTGCATATGGGTGCAATGTGAGAAGCGAAACACAAAGGGAATTCATTTTCACCCGTTTCCAAAGAAAGGCAACTCCCCTAAAAGATATAGGATATGGGTAGAATTTTGCAAAAGAAAATATTTTTGCATGGTCCCAGTACTCGTTTATGTTCCTTCCATATTAAGGGTACGATTATGAAGACACAGTTATTAAAAAAAAAAACAGCTTTATTAAAACTTGGAGCTATTCCTACTGAAGGAGTCTCTTCCGGCTGGTATCTCCCGTCACCAGTATGAAGGGAATCTTCTGCTCGTCGTCACTTTGAAGGGTCGGTATGATGAATTCTTTTCTCGTATAAAAGATCCGGCTAACTCCTTCGATGAACTGCGATGACTCTTTCTCTCCTATCTCGGTCGTGGTACGGGTATGAAGTATGTTCACAATTTACAGCTGATAATTTTCCTTGAGACGCGACCCCCGTGAAAATTATATGTTACGTCGATGTATTAACTTTTAGTCTTTCTAATGAGATAGTCTTCTTTGCTCTGGAGGCCACAATTGAAATAATATTAGTGTATTTATTATCACAATTTTATTCGTTAATATCTATAACATTTACAATGAAGACAAAAGATAATCGCACTAGGCCAACTGCAAACGATATAATGCAAACAATCAAACAATGGGAAACAAAACACTCCAACACAACACCTACCATAACTAATAATACTGCATCACTACTATAAGGAAAAATCTGATTAATTTGACTTTCTCTACTCTTGCACAACCATTCTTACAAACTCTTACTCCTATATGTTCTTCGTGTTAGTTGAGATAAACATTTGCAGAAATTATCTTCCTTCTTATGTTTTTTGTAGGTGCAAGGGGAATACAGAAGGTTTTGAGCGATAGTCAAATCTTTTAAAGCCCTCCGTTCTCTTTGAACGGCTAAGATATAAAAAATGAATAACGATGTTCCATTTGACGAAAGCTTAAGTTTTCCAAATAACAAGGAATATCTCCGAAATGGTTCACTCTACAAAAAATGTATTTTACATAAATTGTGTGCTTTAGCAAGATCTACATTTAGATTTGGTCTGCCTCTTACGGTTTACCAGTTATGCAAAAGTCATCCAGAGTAAATAGGACTACATGGGCTACAGTCAGAAAATTCAAAACATATTTTATTTGTCATAAAAATATCTTAGCCATATGGCATTTTAATCAAAATCGTCAGCCATTTTCGAATTTTCGAAAAATTTTCCATGTAAAGGGTAGTTTAGGGTGAAGATTTTCTTCAAAATGTTCGTGTCGCATCCTTAAAAGATGTTAAACTTAAATACTATCTTTGGTTTTTAAACGACTTTTCGTTTTTGAATTATGCTGTCCACAGACTCACAGACCCACATATAGGGACAGACACACACGAACTATCGACATCGAATTTTTGGGTGGAGTATAATAGATACTTCCTCTACTTCCTATACGTAGTATAGAGAGAAAAAATGAAGATACTTCAAGCTCTAGTAAGACACCAATTGATTCTTCACCATCTTCATCCAAGAACAAACGACAAAGAACAGAACGATATGAGGCTAGAGGTCGTAGAAACATTCTTTCCGAATTATGTGGTAGCGTACTTGCAATAAAACTGACAAAAAGGGGAATGATAAAAGTAATGAAAGAATATTCAGAATAGAAGGTGATTAAAAAAATAGAATTCAGGAGTAAAATGCGAACTAGGTACTGAACTCGTAAGGAAATATACCCACGGTAAATTGTTGGAACCTGAAACATGTACGAAACAAGAAATGGTGAGGAAGACCAGGATAAGCTGGATGGAATTTTGTGTGAGCCTGATACTTCAGATTTTGATACAAATGATAACGAGAAAGAAAAAAAACGAGGAGGAGAAGGAGAGTGTTCCATCATACATGGAAATGAAGCTACAGCGGAATATATCATTGCTGCTTGGACATCTCTACTTTTACCTTTCAAGGACGTGTTTTATATAGAAATGGAATGAAAACAATTTCTTAATACATTAAATGGACAATACTATGTATTAAAACAGTATGTTATTGTGGTAATACATTCACTTGGAACTCACAAAATGTATGAGGAAAGAAATTGGAAGGAAATGCTTTAATAGCAAGTTCTTCATTATTATATTGTTTCAGAAATTTAAGTCCTTCTGCAAATCACAGGTTTTAGCAATGTTTTCAAGGCCTACATAATACATTTGAAACATGGTAGCCCCAGTTATTAGATCAATTTAGGTTCAAGAAAGAAAAAACTTGAATTCATTAAAAGGTTGTGGTATACCTATATGGTTGGCAGGGGATGGGATTTTCAGCCAAGTACGTAGTCTATTCTGTCAGGGATTTAAATTCTCGCAAAATTATTCATTTTGAACTAGTTCAAAGAGGTATGGTCAAAGGCGATTTGGTAAAGTCTGCTTGTGACAACATAATGCCTAGACTTGTGAAACAGGAAATGTATAGAGTTGAAATTTTTCTTACCGACAGACATAAAGGTATAACATATCTGTTAAAAATTCAGTACACAGAACATGAATCTGACGCATGACATTTGTCTAAAAGTCTAATGAAAAAAATTAAAATGGTAGAAAAACAGTACTCAGAGTTGACGTTATGGAAAGCCACTACAAAATAACCACTTACGGTGAGCTCCAGTAAACTGTAGCGAGAACAGTGCCATATTAATTGAAAATTTTACATCAATTCTTCCTCATATAAAAATGAACACAAATGGCTAGAAAAAGGTGAATGGAGGATAAAAAAAGGTAAAGGGTACAGACAAAGAGGGGGACACCTCGCTCACTTCGACCTACACAGATCTATTGTGGCTATCACCCCCCAGGAGGCAAGGATGAAATAAGGTAGCCGAAGGTGCCACACAGTGTCCCAGCTAGACAGGCCACAGAGACGCGCGGAAGTGCCTAACAAGTGCTGAGATCGCTTCATCCAGGTGCCAGGCCCCGCCGAGCAGGCATCACACCGCAGGTTCGGTATCGTACTGAGCGCCCCCCGACGGAGGACAAGAGCCAGCCAAACGCCACCTAGCACCGAGAACAGCAGTTACCATGCGCAATCCTCCACGCCATCTGCCCCGCACTGCCAACTCTACACGCCTGAAAGTACACCTGAAAGATGAGAAGGAAATGGAATGAAGGGAAATGATAGAAAGGAAACCGTGGCATGAAATAATGCACCCCAGCATTCGCCTAAGTGACAGGGGGAAGCCACGGAAAAACCCATGTCAGAGTGCGCGGCCACGGGGATCGAACCTGCGACCTCCCGAATGCGGTAAGGTGAATGGAGACTTTGCGGACATGATGAATAATTGTTGGAAGAAGACGAAATAAATGCATTACGGATTAAAGACGAATCAAACGCCCCTCGTGCTCTGAAGAAAATTATTTTGGATAGCATCTTCTTAAAATATTTGGCTCATATTCGATATTCTGTACATACTGGGAGTTTGGAAAGATATCACAGGCATCTCAGATATGCTCAAAAAGAATACATTTTTCAAATAATGGCCTTCAACTTTACACCAATGCATGGAATCAGCACGGTCTTTGGTGTTCACTCTAGCTCTATCGAGATCTCTACCAGAATGGTTTAAATCTTCAAAATCATATCCTTTAAGTTCAAACCCACATCCCGAAGCTTCGCCCTTCCATCCAGAGTATTAAATTATGAGGTATTGAGAAGGGTGGTACAATGATACGGGCAGCCTCAGTTGCTATCCATACTTGGCCACAAATAAACTGATGTGGTGAATGAAACATTCATTTTTGTGTTTCGTTCCCCATACCAACTTCGGTATTTAACCGACTTTTCATTTTTGATCCATGCTGTTCACAGACAGACACACATGCGCGGGCGCACGCACAAACACACACTTACACACATGGACCTTTTCCAAAAAATGTTTTTTTTTTTTTTAATTCAGGCGCCCTCAAAGATACATTTCCGGTGAAATTTCGACATCGAACCTTTGCATGGACTACAACACTTCCCTACTCACTGTACGTAGCAGAGGAAGGAAAAACGAGAAAGCCCTTGGGAAATAAAACTCTGAAGAAGGCAAATATTAAAGGCCCAAACAGCAAAAAGAAACAGGATTTGTTGACGGCGTTAGCAAATATGCTGAAAACTCTTAACAGCTCTCCAATTGCGAACGCCAAAAACCAAAAGATAAATATGGCTGAAATAGAAAGGACAAAGATAAAAGGAAGGCATTAAAAGACTCGGACATTATGAAATTTGCATCATGTTCCCGAAGGAGGAGGAGGAGAAAGAAGAAGAAGAGGAGGAGGAGGAGGAGGAGGAAGAAGAAGAAGAAGAAGAAGAAGAAGAAGAAGAAGAAGAAGAAGAAGAAGAAGAAGAAGAAGAAGAAGAAGAAGAAGAAGAAGAAGAAGAAGAAGAAGAAGAAGAAGAAGAAAGATCCCTATGCAGGAGTAGTTCAAGGAGGAGAAACAGTTGTTCGAAAAGGAGGAGATGGAAGATTTCAAGGAGGTTGTTCAAAAACATGACGTACCTAGCTTTAGAATACCGAAGGTGAGTCGGAGAGATGGATGTGACGAACGTTCCGAATCAAACCCAACAATATTATGCATCAGCTGAACCATGCGAAATTAATTAGTATGTGCAAATAATCGTTGCGATGTTGTAATTAGGCTTCTAAATTATGCAAGTTCGCTTTCCTCAACTTCAATAAATGTATTTTTTCTGAGTTTGACGAGTAAGGAGAAAATCGGATGCAAGATCGTATGGCAAAATATCGTTTTTTTTTTTGTTTTTTTTTGTTTTTTTTTTATTTTTTTATTTAATTAACGTCCTCCAACATTGTGTCATATCGGACGAGCAAAATATCGTGATCCTTCCATCAAATGTCCATGGTTCCTCACTTCATTTTGGTAGGAAAACTATAAATTTGCATAAACCTTTCATATGTTAAATCCGAGTCATACAGACCGAAAGTCGGAAATGTGTATTGGCCCGACATAAAACAGATACCTAAAATTTAAAATCTGTCCTTATTTATAAATGACAGAAACAATCCTACAGCAACAAAATAAAAATTCTATACTTAAAATTACCGACAACGTATTGAGTCTGTGGCCCTAGCCTTCTGTAGGTGTCGCTTGTTCCCTTGCGCTGTTTATGCGATTCACAACTACAGAGCTGCCAACATATGACTAACAAAATCCACTACCTGGCCGATTTAGACTGATATAGGGCCTTAAATTGCAAAGCGTGGCCGAGGGATTGATAACTCTAAACCACAAAGCGTAGCCATAGGACTGTGAAGCTAAACCCCAATATCCAGGATGGGAAACTTTTTTTTTTAAATGACGAGTAATATAGGTATAAGAAATAATGGTGTAACCGAAGCGAACGAGTATGAGAACTAAGAGGAACTTATTTATTGGAAAAGCCGAGAATCGATTTAAAACCTCGCCAATCTGCCGGATTTCAATCCCTCCATTAGGTTAGCGCTCGCCTAGGTGCATGCGCTATAGCGGCAAGATGTGATTTGTTGACATAACATAATTTTATTATAAAAGAAAGCGTCCTAAAAGGTGGCGCAGTGGCCGAGTGACTAGACCGTTCGCCTACCACCTAGAAGGCACGGGTTCGATCCCAGGGATTCCCATGTGGTATCCCTGGTGGACAAAGCGGCGTCTAGGCAGGTTTTCTACGGGTTCTGCGGTTTCCCCCGCCACTCATTCCACCAATTGCTCATCATCACCATTCCAATCGTTCATTTCGCCTGCATTTCATATCATCCTCTTCCCTACTCTCATATCTGGTGCTGGGCTGACCACCTGTTTCCAGGTCTTCATCCTGTCCGGTCCATAGGTTTATTTTCTCCCCGACAGGCTTCTGACCCTAGGCACTGGCTTGTAACTCCTAAATAAGGGGAAGGTAATCAGGAAAAAAAAGGGTGGGTGGGTTACAGACTCCAGAAGTTCTAACATCAACTCTAAAAGCAACTCCTAAGGTAGTTTAGTTGCTGTTATTGCTGTTGTTGTTATTATTATTATTATTATTATTATTATTATTATTATTATTATTATTATTATTATTATTATTATTATTATTATTATTATTATTATTATTATTAATTATTAATTATTATTATTATTATTATTACTACTACTATTACTATTATTACCGCTGCCGCCCCCGCTACCGCCACCGCTACCGCTACCGCTACTACTACTACTACTACTACTACTACTACTACTACTACTACTACTACTACTACTACTACTACTACTACTACTACTACTACTACTACTGCTACTACTACTATTACTATTACTATTACTAGTATTATTATTATTATTATTATTATTATTATTATTATTATTATTATTATTATTATTATTATTATTATTATTATTATTATTATTATTATTATTATTATTATTATTATTATTATTATTATTATTGGTGGTGGTGGTGGTGGTGGCGGTGGCGGTGGCGGTGGTGGCGGCGGCGGTGGCGGCGGCGGTGGCGGCGGTGGCGGCAGCAGCAGTAGCAGTAGCAGTAGCAGTAGCAGCAGCAGCAGCAGCAGTAGTAGTAGTAGTAGTAGTAGTAGTAGTAGTAGTAGTAGTAGTAGTAGTAGTAGTAGTAGTAGAAGTAGTAGTAGTAGTAGTAGTAGTAGTAGTAGTAGTAGTAGTAGTAGTAGTAGTAGTAGTAGTAGTAGTAGTAGTAGTAGTAGTAGTAGTAGTAGCAGCAGCAGAAGCAGCAGCAGCAGCAGTAGGAGCAGTAGTAGCAGTAGGAGCAGTAGTAGCAGTAGGAGCAGTAGTAGCAGTAGTTGTGGTAGTAGTAGTGGTAGTAGTGGTGGTAGTAGTAGTGGTGGTAGTAGCAGTGGTGGTGGTGGTGGTGGTGGTAGTGGTAGTGGTGGTGGTAGTAGTAGTGGTGGTGGTGGTGGTGGTGGTGGTGGTGGTAGTGGTAGTGGTAGTAGGATTATTATTATTATTATTATTATTATTATTATTATTATTATTATTATTATTATTATTATTATTATTATTATTATTATTATTATTATTATTATTATTATTATTATTATTATTATTATTATTATTATTATTATTATTATTATTATTATTATTATTATTATTATTATTATTATTATTATTAGATACTATTACTATTGTTGTTGTTGTTACAACTATTGTCATCAGTATTATCATTATCATCGTTATAGTCGAGGTGTATAAAACATTCTAGATTTCTATGGAGAAAACACGAAGTTATCACTCTCTCTCGCTCCCTCCCTCCCTTCTTTGTCCTTCCTTCACTCTTTTCTACTTTACTGCCATTCCTTTCTTGCTTTGCCTTTATACTTTATCGTCCTGTTATTTGGGTACTTCGTTGTTCGTTTACCGTTTGTTTATCTCCAAGTTCCGTTAAACAGTATAATGGCAGAATGTTAATATAAGCGGATGATTTTTAGTATTTTTTGTTGTATGCAAAGCTGTATTAAAATATTCTATATTTACTTTGGCAAGTGATTAATCGGAAAGATTAAAGGGTTGATAAAATGTTACCCCGGAATTATCTTTCAGGGTATGCGTGTGATACTCTCCTATAGTATAGCATAGCACAGCACAGCACAGCACAGTACAGCACAGTATAGCATTGTGCTTTGTTACAAAGTTACAGCACTGCACTTCAAGAGTTCTGGACTGGAACCAGTATTGCCAGATTGTGTGAAAAGTCGCGGTTTGTGCTGCTAAAGACCTCTTTCTGCCACAAAATTTTTATGAAGGCGATTTGCGAATTTTTGGGCTTTTAAAATATTTCTATAAATTGTGAATTTTATGATAATGCTGCTTTTTAGCTTTTTGTGGGGAAGAAAACACTCACACGACGTAAGACTTTCGTGGAAATATCTATGCTACAAAAGATCCAGCTTTTTCTCCCAGCATTTGTTAAGCCTTACACGTTCCAAATTCTCCGAACTTCCTCTGGAATTACTGAGGAGCACATCTGCTATTGGAAAACTTGACGGATCAGTGACAGCAGTGATGGATGCTTGTTACTTTCGACTGGAAAAACTATTTTCGGTGACAAGATTCCTGAAGATCGTTCGAGTTTCTGGTGTGAGGCCGTTAGGGTTAAAAGCTCAGCGGGAGATAATGTTCTAAAACAATATTCTTTATTTGCGTTAAATACCCTCAGTGTTCCATTAAGTAATATCACAGTGGAAAGAGTTTTTTTTTTTTTTTTTTTTTTTTTCGCGAGTGACTTCGACGAAAACAAAATTAAGAAATCGTATGGACATAAATCTTCGAAGATCTATTCTTACAATAAAAATGAGTAGATCAGAATTTGAATTTGAAATTTGAATCGTCAGTGCTGTCCACAGGTTCTGTCGCGCATTAGTGCCTTCCCCTGTAATGTTAGATCTCAATTGGGACATTTATCAACGAGAGGAAATTGGGGAGGACGAGAAGATACTCTTCAGACACTCCAGTTGTAATTTTAGTCAAACTTGTTCGTACAATAACATTTTAAGTCTGGCAGTAATTATTTTACCTACACGGAAACGCACTATAAGAATCGTTAGAAAATGCGCAATTTTAAAACTGCAATTTTAAAGTAAATTGCGTATTTTTAATACAAACATTGGGCGACTCCAGCTTACACTTTGCGACCTTTTTAATGAATCAGGCGAAAATTTGTTAAATACTTTTGGCAACACTGCCTGTAACATGAAATAACAAGTTTGGTGTTCTGTATAAACAAGTGAAGACTGGCGGATTGCAGACCAAATGAGTCATATACATACGTTTGGAATTTGTTTATTTTCGTAATTATTTACTTTTGAACCATTTCTTTTAAATTTTAGATACTTTACGTATTTTAGACAAATATGTTCAATCTTTTTGGAAAGAAACCGACAGTACAAGGTACATAGCATACAAGTGAGGTTATCTAGAGTAATAACTTAAAATAGTAATATTAAATTAATTTGTTTTGTCACTTACAGAACAACAAAGAGAAAATGATAGAGCCCTTAGAAAAGTCGGAAGAGAGATGGAGAGAGACCGAAGAACATTGGAAAGAGATGAAAAGAAACTAGTAAGTCTGATTCCATTTATGAGTTAGGTTGATTTGTAATATATAATTTGGAGATGACAGCATTGTCTAATCTTTTGAACAATTTACTTGATGCACTTCCTATTTCATTGTTTAGAAACTAAATGAACAAAATGTCTTGAATATTTAGGTAAACTCCAATTTCAGGAATATTTGTGCCACCCTATAATTGTTTAGCATGTCCACTTGTCAGGAATTATAAAGCATAACAAGAAAAAGAGGAAATGTGCAACATTGTCATTTATATTTGTATTAGAAAGTGATCATATAAGTTTTAGTTAGTTGGGTACTAAGGATAATGTATGTGACAATGGCAGCATTAAGCCAAGATTTATATTAACATTTGAAACTCGTTACGATTGAAACCATAGTTCTAAAGTTTCTAAAAATGTACGTTTAAGCATATATTTAAAATACATTCTTGCATGTATTAGCACATTGCAGAGGGGATAAGGTTTTGTTCAGCTTCAAGATTATTGTCCTTCAATACAATCAAAGTAGAGCCCATGTTTGACATATTAACATAGGTATGAGCCTGAAATTGTAATATTTAACTCAAAATATTTTGAAAGGGGTTATAAATTTTAATCTAAAGAACTTCACATTTAAAACAACTTGGAATATTACTAAGATAATTGAAGCTTTTAGTTTCTAATTTGTTTTTACTTTAGATTCTTGTTGCTTCACTGTTAATAGCATCATTATTTCATTATCTAGTTTAATCTTTTACAGCTATGAAATGCACTATAAAGTTCCTATTACATTTTTATTGACTTCTTTTTTAGATGGGGTAAAATTTTCAGAGTTGATTGATTGTTTGAAAATTATATTGTGCATTGTGTTTTAAAAATTGAAAAATTCTTGAATAAAAATCAAATTGTTATGCTCCCAAGTGTTTTGCCAGTATTTACCAATTAGTTAATAGAGGGAAAGATAAGATCAGATTATAAAAGTAAGTTTCAAAGGCTATTTATAAGCACTACCCTCAATCACTATCTGATATGTGTTTCTATCAGAATGCTGAAAAGTAGTGCAGAATAAAATTCATCACCGCAACAATAAACCTAGATTATTACAACTATACACAGTAGTTATGTTTTGTTTAGATTTGCATTTGTTTAATTTATCTCAGCCATAATTGTTCTGTAGTATAGTAATGTTGTAGATGTTGTTCCCAGGAAATTGAAATAAAGAAAATGGCAAAAGAAGGAAACCGTGAAGGTTGCAAAATTTTGGCTAAGCAGTTAGTACAGCTGAGGAAACAGAAAACAAGATCCTATGCAGCAAGCAGCAAAGTAAGTTCAACAGATATGTGCAAACAGGTGTTATGTATAAGTATTTTTTAGTGTTTGGTTTCATCTCTCCCAAAATGTTATCAGGATGGGTTACAATGTAGATCACGAACAAGGATTATAGTCCTTCTAGTGGAAGGACAATAGCATACATACCAAACATTTGCTGAAAATAATGGATTTGGGTTGCCAGAAACTGTTCATGCCCATTTAATTGCATATAAAATACCTTTGTTGAATTTAGAAGGTGTCACTGTATTAAAACATACTTCAAAGTATTGGGTCATTAAAATATATGATAACACATCCATGGGTTCTCTCCACTGTACAGGGCCCTAATGACCTAGCTGTCGATGGGCCATTAAACCCTACTCACTCACTCTCTACTGTACAAGAAGATGTAGAGTCGCCGGGGAAATAGGTCAGCAGAGATGCACTAAAATCCTTACCACTTAAACAAGCTTCATATCTCTTTATTATATTAATAAGGAAAATGATGTCAGTATTGTTGGAATCACATTAAAATAGAATAATGTGTCAATAACGCTAAACAACACTCACTTTTTAAATTTCCTGGGAACATGTTTCAGAGGCTAGTTTCCTCCATTACCAATTCATTGTTAACTTTTGAGTTGATCTTCTTCTGATTACCCTCCCTGTATGGAGGACTTACAAGCCAGTGCCTAGGGTCGGAGGTCTGTTGGGGAGCAGAGGAATCTATGGACCAGACAGTGATAACCTGGAAGGAGGTGGTCAGCCCAGTGCCTAGATATGAGAGTGAGGAAGAAGATGATATGAAATGCAGGCGAAGTGGGTTATTGTGAAGGTGATGATGGTGGAATGAGTGGCAGGGGAAATCGGAGAAAACCTGCCCAGACACCACTTTATCCACCACAAATACCACATGCTAGTCCCTGGGATCAAACCCTGTCTGTCTTGGTGATAGGCAGTCTAACCACTTGGCCACGGCGATGTCCAGTTGATAATGGAGGAAACTAACTTCTAATTCATGTTCCTGTAAATTTAAAAAGTGAGTGTTTAGCGTTGTTAATCAACCCGTTTTTTATTTTAAAACATATATTGTATTGTTCCATTACAAAATGGGTGTTTATTATTTTTCTAGCACTTAATGTACACCATACTCCAATTTTCAGATCATAGTGAGGCATTTCACGCAATAACACTTGCTTTTCAGAAACTCAGTGTCAGCTGTGCTCGTGTTAATTTATTGAGCTAATTTGTTTAATGATTTTCAAGGCAATTGCTGTTAACTGGCACCAATTTCATCTAGCTTATTTTCTGTTAAAACTGGTCTAGAATGTCTCTTGCCTAACATCGACCGTAAAGCTTCAAATTTATTAACGATCGCGTGTATAATGTTTCATGCAGGTGGTACAGAAATCTTTGGAAACCTTTCAACAAACTCGCGCAGTGACCAGATTCATGTTTAAAAAACTTTGCCTATAAACACACATTCTTTCACAGATAAGTAATACACCGTGTTCACTGTAGCAACAGAGGCACTGTGAGTGTGTTACCATATAATCAACAGCACTATATAAACTTTCCAGGGGCTCTAATGACCTAGCTGTCGACAGGGCCCTTAACCCTAGTGACTCACTCACTATATAAACTTTCCATATTCTTCAGAATGAATAATTTAAAAATAATTATTATTGAGAAAAATAAAAGATACATCCTATGAGAATAGTCCTCACATTCTCAGTAAGTTTAAGAACATTATCAATTCAGAAACAGAAAGCATTTTGCAAGAATTCTGTCGTACTTTAAGTAATTGTTTTGAAGAGATGAAACAAGCTTGTGAGCAGAGAGTTTCTGCTTTTGGATAAGCTGCTGTTAAGTAGACACGATTACATTGTGTAGTTTGCAAAAACAAACTTTGCATTTGAGCTGCTTTATAACATGAAAAGTCTGCAGTCTGTAGGGTCCAGCCATTCCACAAACAACATTCTGTAGTATCTATATTATAAAAGTCAATGTTGTATGTGCCTTATATACTCCTACACTCATGCACCAATTTCAACCAAATTTGTCATACATATTCTTTCAGACAAGAGTAAAGATACTGGGGACAGTATCACAAAAACCCACCCCAACATAAGAGGGGGTGGAAATGTTCATCCTTTGCTCAACACCTTTACTAAATAAAAAAAAATGTTATTCCATTCATTTAGGGACAGTAAAGCCTGGTTAATTCCTCCTATTTTTTATTAAGATGAAATATAAATTTTCTGCACCAAAATATTCTCATCATCCTAAATCAGTATATTTAACTGAATTTTAACCAATTGTTTAAGGTATTATTCTAACCCTCTTAGAATAATTTTGGCATTTGTAGTTAAAACACCAGCATGCTTAGGGCATGTGTGACTACCTAAGGAATTACCACCTAATGTGAAATGGGGTTGAAAATATTCATTGGGAGGCATTTGGAGGTCTTTAAGTACGAATAGGAAATATAACACACATAGAAAAAGAATAAAAATACAGTAGGGATGCCATCACTCATCCAAGAGGTCCCAGGTTTGAATCTCGGTTAGAGGGAGTTATATGGATAAGGTTTTTTCTGAGGTTTTCCCTTATCCTGAGAAGACAAATGTCAGGTAACTTTAAGCTCTATGGATCTTGGGCCCATTTGAGCATCATTTCACTAATTTCATTCATTTATCGTCCAATGTGACACTACATTGGATGACGTTAATATAAAAAAAAAGATGGCATCACGAAAAAACACCCCTAACAGAGAGGCGGCAGAAAGTATTCAATGGGAAGCAATTTTGAGGTATTTCAACACAAACTTTCTTCCCAATACTTTTGTAAAATATCTTCTCTTTATTTTTTGAGCAGTGGTATAACAAAAATCAATGGCAGAGGGGGTGAAAAATATTTGGCAGAAACCAATTTTGGAGATATTTAGCATGACTGAACCTGTTTTCTCAATAATAAAAGTGCAGGGTTCTTCATTTAATACCTGACAGGCACACAGCATTTTGCCTGTGTGCAACTGGGTGTGCCACAGCTGGCTTTGTTTCTACTTAAAGTCCGCGCATAAAGCATGTGTGACTACCTAAGGAATTACCACCTAATGTGAAATGGGGTGGAAAATATTCATTGGGAGGCATTTGGAGGTCTTTGAGTACGAATAGGAAATATAACACACATAGAAAAAGAGTAAAAATACAGTAGGGATGCCATCACTCATCCAAGAGGTCCCATGTTTGAATCTCGGTTAGAGGTTACCTTATAAAAGATGCTGGAAATGTCATCCACCCTGAACTAAACAAGAATTATATAGGAAGAACACATTCTGATTCACACATTAAGTTGGGCCATTGTAATGTTTCCAATTTCATTTCTAGTAAAGCTATAAACCACCCCTAATGGGGGATGGGGTTTGAAAATTGTTGGATGGAAGGACGTATAATTAGACTTGTTTTCTCATTCTTTTACTAAATAAAAAAAATGTTGCTTCATTCTTTTAGGGACAGTAGTGTAAAAAGTCACCACTAGATGGGGTTGAAAATTTTGTGGTTGAATTGGAAATTTGATACCTATATTCTTTAGGACAAGAGCAAAA
This sequence comes from Tenodera sinensis, assembly GCA_030765045.1. Lineage (NCBI taxonomy): Eukaryota > Metazoa > Arthropoda > Insecta > Mantodea > Mantidae > Tenodera > Tenodera sinensis. The sequence continues at coordinate 244,490,456 of CM060964.1, read as the reverse complement.
ATTCTTTGAGGGTACGTCACAAAGAACCACACCCAGCAGAAGAGAAAGTGGCAAAGGTTCACTGGGAAGCAATTTTGAGGAATCTCAGCATAAATATGCTTATTTTCTCAATGGTTTTTCTAAATAAAAGGTTAGAAGTTGTTTCCTTCATTATTTTAGGGTGGTGCAAAAAATCACCCTTAATGGGAGATGGGATTGAAAGTTGTTTGATGGGAGGTGGTGTGGTGGATTTTCAGTATTAATGGAAAATTGACATATGCTCTTTAGGGCAAGAGTAAAAATAATGTTGGGTTCTAGCAAAAAATCTGACATGTTGCTTCACACAACTTTCCCTACTCATTCTTCTACAAAGTGTTCTTACAGAGGTTCATTCTTCTACGAGGGTTGATCAACAAAGAGTGAGACTGATTTTCTTCCTGTAGCTTCCGTGATAGTTTCGTATCTGTAACATAAATATTTGAAAAGAGCAGGTTTTTATTCATAATGTCGGTAGGCGGTAGCACTCTCGTATTGGTAGGTTGGTAGTAATGCTCTATTTTGTAGACCTACATGCATTTCACATACTAGACCATGGAGGTGATGCGAGAGAAGCAGTACAGCGCAATCAAATTCTGTTTTCATTTAAACCATACAGCCACCGAAACTTATGAACAGCTGAAGCAAGCGTACAGTGAAGATGCACTACCTCGTGCAACAGTGTTTAGGTGGTTCAAGGACTTCAAAGAAGGTCGACTTGTCAGTGTTAAACAAGGTGGGCCTGGTGTTTCGGCTTCTGCTGTGACTGAAGGCAACATCAACACAGCTGCTGTGATTGTCCAAGAGGATTGGTGTATAACATTACATAACCTCAGTGAAGTGTTGAAAATTTCATATGGCAGTGTGTTTACAATTATGCACGATCATCTCCATATGACCTGAGTTTGTGTTCGTTGGGTGCCACGTCTGTTGACTCCTGAACAAAAGGCTGTGCGAATGGAGACAAGCCGTGAGGTGCTGCGTCTCTTTGCTGTTGGAGGGGATGCATTTTTTAAATTGATTATCACCGGTGATGAATCATGGCTGCATCATTATGATCCTAAAGGAAAACAAGCCAGCACAGTGTGGAAATCGCCAGGTTCTCCAACACCAAAAAAGGCAAAAGTTGTTCCATCTGCAGGGAAAGTGATGATCACATTTTTTTACTGTAATGGAATGATTTACCAGCATGCAGTTCCCCCTCACACTACTGTTACAGCAGCATACTACACGTCAGTATTGGCTACACAGAGGAAGCACATTGCAAAGAAACGACCAGAGCTTTCTCAGATTGGGTGGCGACTTCATCATGACAATGCACGGCCTCACGTTGCAAATCAAGTCATGCAGTTTCTGGCTCGGTTCAACATTACCTGTGTACTACATCCACATTATATCCCTGATCTTGCACCCTAGGACTTTTTTTATTCTCATCACTAAAGGCAAAGCTTAGGGGTATTTGATTTGAGAACTCTGAAGCAGTGCTCAAGAAAAGTGAGGCAATTCTCAAGGACCTGACAAATAATGGTCTGCAGCACGTGTTCAAGGACTGGCAGAGACGCTATAAAAAGTGCATTGAAGTAGGAGGGGACTACTTTGAGAAAGATTATGTAAACATTGAATTGGAGTAATAAACATCTGTGAAAAAAATCAGTCTCAGTTTTTGTTGATCAGCCCTCGTATTTCTTGTTAATTGAGATAAACATTCATTGCACCTTTATACATTTTCTTGTAGGGACAGCAAACTAAAACATTATTCAGATGTTTAAAAAGCTGTTTGCTATGTGATAGCTTTGAAATGACATACCTTTTCCTTGAGCCCTAATGACCTAGTTGTCGACGGCCCTTAAACTCAACATTCACCTCACTCACCTTTTGCTTGACTATGAGAAAAAAATAAATAGCAATTTCCATTTGAAAGAAATATAAATATTTGAGCATTCTAGCCAATAACAAAGAATATCTCAGAAATGGTTAAAGCCCCAAATATTTTTAAAAACCATCAGAGCTGTTTTTGAAAAAATAAAAAATAATAAATATTTTCCAGTTTGGAGAGGGGGATTTTCTTTAAAATCTTCATGTTGCATTGGTAGATGTTGAATTTAAATACCAAGTTTGGTATTTGACTAACTTTCAGCTTTGAGTTATGTTGTTTGCAGACACAGTCACACACGCTTGAGCCCTTTTCTGAAGCTGCCTTTTGTTGGATACGGGGACCTCAAAATGTATATTTTCAGTGAAACTTCCTAATCAGATTTATGGACAGAATGCAGTACTTTGTTTGCTTACCATAGGTCAGTAGAAGCGAAAATAAGAACAACCCCCAAAGGATGAGGGGATGGAAAATGTTTAGGAGGAAGTAGTTTTAAGGATTCTCAGCATAATTGGGCCTGTTTTCTCAATACTTTTAGTAAATAAAATTATAAATGTAGCTCAGTTCAGGAAAACTGAAACTGTTATGAGAGATGGAATTGAAAAATGTTCACTGGAAGGCAATTTAGAGGATTTTCAGTATGATTAGGAAATTAAATAAGACACATGGGTGTTGCGAAGGGGGGCATGGGGAGGGTCGTGGCACCCTCCCCTCCCCCCCTTGGAAGTTGGTGAACTTAATGTGCAATCAGTTACTGACTATTAAACTATTATTTTAATTTTGGTGTAAAGAACAATTTTTATTTGGCACAAATTAATACGGTTATCTGCAACAAATATTATAAATTTTGACAATAAAATAATGAATTAATATTATCTGATTGCAAACTTCCATCATGTGGCCCCCCCCCCCCCTTGGAAAAAAGTCTTCCGACGCTCATGATAAGACATACTTTTAGGACATGTGTAAAAATGCTGAATGGGTGCTTCATGAAAAGCACTGCTTATGGAAGAGGGGCAGAACTGTACAGAATAGACAAGAGGCTCAAGTATTTTCTAAATCAAAGAATTTCACCTTATGCCTAACACATTCATTCAGATAAACTTAACTTTGCCATTTAGATAACCTATCATATCGATGCTGTAGAGAAACTCATATGTGATAGGCTACTATTTCAAATAAATAAGCACATATACCATTGTTGGGTTGATGCCCTCAATCAAAAGTCAAAAATAAGGGGTTCTATCAATAAATATATATACCCGGTGGAAGGGAAGTCATTACGTTAATTTAAACCAGTGTTAGATCTCGGTATTTGGAACACATTTTGTGTCTTATGTTTTTGTCTCTGACCATTTCCTACGGAGATATTTTAATTTTGTCAAAAACAAGCTGGCAACACAGCAGATTGTGTGGGTGGGACTTTCTCAAGCTCAGTACATAAACAAACTTCCTAACGGTGCAGCTAGAAAACATAAACACGTACCGTGCCTTTTCTTCTGTGTTTGCTGTAGTGGCGGCTCGTGCCTTACAAACTAGGTGAAGTTCACTTAAGCATACTGAAAATACAATGCAAAGCCGGTGTCCCATGGTACAACATTTTTTTTTGGCGGCGCTGTGGCCGAGCGGTTAGCGCGCTCGCCTACCACCTAGGCGGCCCAGGTTCGATCCCAGGGACCCGCATGTGGTATTCGTGGTGGACGAAGCGGCGTCAGGGCGGGTTTTCTCCAGGTACTCCGGTTTCCCCCGCCATCTCATTCCACCGGTGCTCCATCTTCATGTATCATCAGTGTCACCGCCTGCGGTGCCGTAGTAGTAAAAGCGGGCGTTAAACACTACAACAACAACAATACAACATTTTTGACCAAACTTTTTGTAACCAATGGAATTGCACACAAAAGAAGCAGTGTCTGTCATACTATACCATTTTGGTCCAATACAAATGACAGTTCACGTAGCAAGCGAGAGAAATAAACATGGCAGACGCAAATATTAATTTAGCGATTACTATACTAAGTATAGGTTTGGGATATATATCCACTAGTCTCAGTAGGAATAAAATGTATTAGAAGTAAAAGATGTTGGCGGACACAGTCTTTGTTACAAAGAAGAGAACAGGGCACTGGCCGAGCAGTATTGGGTCTACTCAAAACGAATTGAGGTTAGAGGACCTGGAAAACTATCGCAATTTTCTACAAATTTGCGAAGATTTAGTTCTCAACCTTCTACATCATGTTGAAGGCAAAATTATGCATCAGGACAGAAATATGAGAAGCAGAAAAGAAATAAGAAACCAGAAACAGAGTCTGCTGTTTTCTTGAAAAGCATCAGCTATCATGTTTCTGTTTGTTTCAAAAGTGTTTAATTGTAATTTACATTTTAATGTTCTGCCAAATCATTGTGCTTGTAAAGGGAATGGGTTACATTAATGAAATCTGTGAATCCCTCTTTGTTCCACACGTTATTTTTGTTACTTAAAAGTAAATTAGGCCAGCAGAACAGCGATGGCAAACTATGGCTACTGCCATAACCAAGAATGGTTATCGAACCAAGAGCATTTGAACTTAATGTCATTAGGCTTCCCTATTTTATTATCCTCTCTTTTAATGGGTATATCGATGACATCAGTGGGCTGCCTGAAGTTTAAAACATCTTTCTCGCCTCATCTTTCCGCCTGGAAAATGGGTTTCTAACAAATTGCTAACTATATCATTCACTGGATTTATAACAAAACACTTATATTCCTTAATTCAAGTATTACAAACACTGGAGTCCAGCAAACTGCAAATTATACCGTTTACAGTTATGTAAAACACCACCTTTAAATTTACCACCACCTCTTCCTCAAGGTAGATGACTACTATCTTCTAACCGCGCGGAAACAGAAACCATCCCCTCTACCGTGATCTGTGCCCCTACCCAAGTGAAAATATTTCTTGTTTGCCTGAAACATGTGCATGCATATACTATTTCCCCATACTACATGGTTTCGTGACGTCAGGTTGTCATGGTAACCAAGCTGTTTGGTGCAACAGTTTCTTCCATAATTCTGACTGCTTCACTTGCCCTTGCAGCTGATCTGAAGACCCGCTCCCATCAATTTTCCCTGCCGGCTGCCTGGCTGTAAGTTCCAAACAAAAGAAGGGTTGGTCACTGACCCTGCTACGGCTGCAAGCAGTTGAAGTTTGTGACTAAACTGTTAGAATGGCATTAATAATGCCAACATTAATAAAAATGGAATACTGCTATATTCAGGTGAAAAACTCTTCACCTGAATACTGCTATATTCAGGTGAAAACCTCTTCACCTGCTTCACTTGAATAACCGCCACTGGTTTACTGTGCATGTGTAAGCCAATCACAAGCATTAGCTTCCAAAACACAAGGCAAAAGCAAAAGTGTTTATATCCACAAACCAGGTCAATTCCCTGACCAACCTCAACACAACGTTGACATGTTACACGTCTGAAGGAGCTGAACATAGTATTCCTTCACATCTTTTAAGTGATTAATTATTTCGAAACCCTGTGTGATGTCTCATAATTACTACCGAAGGTATTGCTAAAGAAGTTACTCGACGCATTTTACAAGTAACAAACTGTTATCTTCGTATATTCTTGTGGAATCACGCAACCAATGTGGATCAAAAACCGTTTATTCTTTCAAAATGGGCTGGACCAAAGAACAAAATGCCATTAGACTTTTTTGTTTGTAATGCTTCTATGAAGCACATATTAGAAGGAATGTAATGACTTCCCTTCCCTTCCCTGGAGACAGACAGACAGAGAGAGAGACCAGGCTTCACTTATCTTATTTTAAGTTGGAATATACAGTAACCAGTTTTGTTATTCTTCAATAACATCTTCAGACTTCTTTATCTATTTCTGTTCTATTACTGTTGGTCCCCCTTAGAGATATCAGTGTACGCCACTGAGTATGTGATATTAGTATAGCGAACCCCAGATCTCCACAAACCACTCAATGCTTTTTGCATCAAAAGCATCATTGTTTCCAAATATTTGCTCAGCTGTTATGCATATTTTAGGTGCTTTTTTCCCCATAAATTGTTGCCCTTTACATTTGTATATTTCTTTGCAACAATAGGTTATCATGTTTCATTTCATCTCCTCATATGAATATCTGTGTACATGGAAGAGAAGCATACACCTCATCGTGCAAACTAAGACAGGCTGCACCATGGCCAAGTGGTTAGACCATTCGCCTCTCACCAAAATGACCACCCATTTGCCTCTCACTTTGGGTTCGATCCCAGGCAACCACATATGGTATTTGTGGTGGGCAAAGCGGCACAAGGGCAGGTTTCTTCTGGATTCTCCAGTTTCCTCTGCCATGTCATTCCACCAGTGCTCCATCTTCATTCTGTGTATCATCAGTGTCACTGCCTGCAGTGCTGCACGTAGTAAAAGCAGGAGTTACACACTACCCAAAAAACAAAAAAAAAAAACAAGACAACAGAGATGGGGCATTCTTTGACGTAGAAAATACTTGAACTGCTCATCTATGCTGTCCTGCATTGTATATTTAAGAAAAGTTTAAAACCATTTGATAAGCTTTGTGATCAAATCTAAATATTATGCCTTAAATATAAATATCTGGTGCTGTTTTTACAATTAGTAATGCCACTGTGTCTTTAAGCTGATGAGATCTTCCCGATCTCAGGGCCTGGTAACGAATGGAATGAAATATCAATGTTTCTTTATCACAATGTATTTATTTATTAACACTTCGATACTTTACACTCTCAGCACCATATTAAATGCTTAAAAACCTTTACACTTTTTTAATTTAGTAGAATTTATGCTTGATGAAAGTTTGGTGAAAGTTCCATGTTCACACTACATAAAAATGTCTTTTCACCTCGAAGATACACACGCTAGTGAACTACTTTTTGGCGTCGTTTTGACATGACACACCGCCATTTTCGTCTTCATCCGCCGTATTCATCCACACAAATAGTTCTTTCTCGTTAGGGAAGTGATCCCAATTATCGTCTCCTATTTTTATTATGGAACACAAACAATTCTAATATTTATACACTTTTAGCAAACATTTACATGAACGATTTTCTGTTGGGGTCTTGTAATATTCTGTCTCATATGCCCCTTGTTTTGTTTTTCAAGTTGTCACCTATATTTACAATCTTGAAACACAATACAATCCTTCTCCTTACTCCTCTGATGCAATCACCTTGTACAATATTATTATTATTATTATTATTATTATTATTATTATTATTATTATTATTATTATTATTATTATTATTATTATTATTATTTTTTTTTTTTTTTTTTTTTTTTTTTTTTTTTTTTTTTTTTATAACAGTCTTCTTCGCTGTTCGTCTTTGTCTTTTGTTTTGGCATGACACAGCATGTCTTTATAAATTTCACATATTCAATTACTACACAATATATGTTCAGTTATTATACATCACATATTCAGTTATTATACAATACATATTCAGTTATTGTACAACTCATATTCAGTTCTTATACAACACATACTCAGTTATTGTCCATTTGACATTGACACAAATATAATTTAAGTGTATCATGGTTTATTATGTGGTTTTTGACTTATATTCTTTGTTATGAGGAGAGAAAAACAGGATACAAATTTTGAGCTAATGATTATGATCATATTTATGGCAATATTTTATTCAGTTCTTTGCCTTTTTTTGTCTTGTAAGCTTATTATGTATAGGCAGGTTATTGAGTCGGTTTTTTAAACTCTGATGTTACTAATGGTACCATTTTTCTTAATTGGGTTATTATTCATTATTATTTGGTTCAATATTTCTTCGAGCTTAGCATTGGCTATATCCATCTTAATTCATGGGCATTGCTTTTCTGATTATGGTTTTTCTTACTTCACTAATTGCCACCTCTTTGTCTCTTATTTCTATAAGAGAAAACTTCTATACTTATAATTATTCTGCAATTGTATTAGTTTTCTTCTCAATTCACCCTCGACATCTTTGTGTCGAAATATTATATCTTTGTCATCATAATTGATCCCTTTTTATTTTTGTCCCTGACATCCTTATGTCAAAAACACATTATTTTCCGTCGCTATAATTCATTTCTTTGATGACAATCAGTGTCCTCATCTGCCTTTGTTGACAATGCTCTTTGTGGTCGATGTAGCCAATGACTGTTGGTTTTCTTTCTTGTTGTAATTTCTAATCTGAACATAATTTTCTATAAGTAACCCATTAAAATTTGTTATTTTCCATCATCTCTACTATTCCTGCCTTACATATTTGTTGGCAAAGACTATTTGGTCCTTTCTTTGTATGGCTTTAATTTATTTTTATGGTATCTTCCTACCAACTTGCCATTTGTATTCTGTAGCTCATACGTGTGGTCACCCAGCTGTTTTGTTATGACCAGTGGTCCAGTATACAATAGCTCCATCTTTCCAGATCTTTTCTCAGATGCCTTGGATGCTTTGTGGCTTTTTAAGAGCACCTTTTCTCCATTTTGTGGGGACCATTTCCTGACGAATCTTTTTACCTTGTTCCTCCCTTTTTCAGCCTTTTGCTGTAATCTTCTGAATGCCAATTGACATTTTTCCTTCTCAGTCAATTCCCTTTAAGCAGCCATCGTAGTGTCAATGTCAATTGTCAATCTCTTGGGTTTTGTGTTGGTCATCAATTCAATTGGGGCGAACTTGGTCGTGGGGTTCACCGAATGGTTAATCACCTCCTCTATGTACCCGCATTTTTCCGTCCAGGAAGTGTGGTCTTTGTGGCAAAGTAGGCGGAAATATATGCTTATATCCCTCATGGTTCTTTCAGTCGGGTTTCCTTGGGGATAATACGCTGAGGAATAGTACAATTTTATTCCTAATTTTCTTAAGGTGTCATGGAATAACTTACTCTTATGCATTGTTGCATTGTCCGATAGAATACATTTTATCCTCCCATATTTTGGGATGTAGTCCTTGACAATTTTATCTAGGCAAGTTCTGCTTTTAATGTTCTTAATGGGGTATATTTTAGTGAATTTTGTGAAAACATCAAACATGACAAAGATGTATCTGTTTCCATCTTTCCCCCTTGGTAGCTCGCCATGTTCGTCAATACACACCAATGCATTTTTCTCGTTCCTCACGATGGATTGTGGAACGACATCGTATCTTACATTAATTGGCTTGGCCTTCTGACATAGGTCGCATGAGGAAATTAACTTCCTGACTTTCTTGCAAAGATGTTTGATGTACAGTACTTCCTCAATTGCAAGCATTGTTCTCTCAGTACCAGAGTGAAGCATCGAGTGGTGGAATGCCAAAATGACCCTGTCCTGTAAGGAATTTGGTACCATCATTTTCCACTTCCTTACTTCACGACCATGTAATTTAAATAGGATGTTCCTAAATTTGCCTATCTTGGCTTCCAACTTTGGTACTACTTTTTCTCCCAGCATTTGTTAAGCCTTACACGTTCCAAATTCTCCGAACTTTGGCTTCCAAATTTAGGGTCATGTTGCTTTCCTGGAACTTGGACAATACATAATCTATGTGATGTAAGTGTGACTCGGGATTCTTGCTGTATATTAAAAAATCGTCAACATATTGCGTTACAAAAGCCTCGATAGTATCCCCGAAAACTTTGTCTATAGCCCTCAGTAGTGCACTGCTACTGGTCGATAATCCAAAGGCACATTTTAAAAAATGGTACACCTTTCCTTTGTGCAAGAAGCAGGTATATTTCCTGACATCTGGATGAAGAGGAATTTGCCAGAATGATGCTGTCAAGTCAAGACTTGTAAAATGTTGACCTCCCTTCAATTTTGATATCAGTTGGTCTACCCCCTCAGGCCTGTAATGATCTGGCAAGGTATGTGCATTTATCTTCCTTGCGTCGATGGTCATCCTCAATTTTCCCTCTTTCTTATGGACCCATACCACTGGATTCACATAACATGAGTCCGACGGCTCTATTATTCCGTCCGCTAACATTTTCTGGATCACTCTGTCAGCTTCCTCCCTGATGGAGTTGGGGATGGGCCTGGATTTATGTGAATAGGGGGTGATATCTTTTACTGTAAAAGTATGTACGTACTTATTACATGTACCTGGCTTTTTATTAAAAACTTTCCTGTTTTTAATCAATATTTTTCTAAGTTGGTTCCTTTCCTCTTCAGAGATGCCATGTGCCCCCCAGACCTTCTCATCGATTAGCTGTGACATCGGTTCTTCTCCATCTGTTGGTAGTGGTTCAGGTTGGTAGTTGTTCGAGGTAACATACTCGTCTTCTGTGCAGATCCAATGGCTGCAAACATTAGTTTCCTCCTCGCTCGTCCAACCTGTTTTCTCCTTACTTACCCTCAGGTCTACCAACCTATTCTTGTGGACATTGATGTTCTCCACAAAGAATTGTTCATCCGGATGGATCCCTGTCTGGTCTGGTTCCTCTTGGCATGTTTCTTCCTCCAGGAACTTCGCAGTGCATTCTGAGGTTCCTTCCTTAATAATGAATTCATGTAGGTCATAATTAATCACCGACCTCCAAAGATTAAGCAAATCACTGCCAATGATTAGGGTAGCTGTTAGTCTAGGTATTACCAGGGCAATAAAATCGAACTTCCAACTTCCGATTTCTATTACCAGCCTTACCTGGTATTTAACATGTTCCTTTTTCTTGCCAATTGCTGTGCTGCAATACACTCCACACACAGGCAAGAATTCAGCATTTCTCTTAGTTATTAATTCCTGGAATAGCTGTTCGTCACATACTGATGTGCTGGCTCCTGTATCAATCATCGCTGGCAATTCGATACCCCATACCTTCAGCCTAATCATTGGTGGATTGGTTATTTCCTTTCTTTCACTTGCCTGTCTTCTCAAGGTACCTACATTATATTGGTCAATATTGCCCCTACTGCCACACAGGTCAACTTCCGGGACACAAAGTTGACTTGTACTTAGTTTTCCTGGGTGTTGGAGGTGATTGTTGTTTCTGTATTCTGCGCAGCATCGGTCCTATCCGGCACATTTTCATTCTGTTCCTGTTGTCTTACGTTGTCGGTGTTCCATTGGTTTCTGCCCCTTTGGCGTGAACCCCTATTGTATGACGACCTTTGGCTGTTTAAGTATTCCCTACAGAATCGTATGTGATTCACTTGATGGGTACGGTCTCCTGGTCTCCCCCGATCATATCTATGCGTTCTGTATCTCGATTCACCCCTCGGTATTGTGTCGTGGTACCGCTGTCTTGTGTTCTCCATCCTCTCGCCATGATTATGTGGTTGTGGGAAATGGTGTGCCCCTCTCCCCCTTTCATGGGTGCTCCTAGTATTTCTATCTTCTCCCTCACTCTGGTTGTTCGTAGCCGTGCTGCGATTTAAGATGGGTGAGTTTGGGTGACCGTTCCTATGTCTATGCTCATTAGGCCGACCATTTTGTGTTTCGAAGGCTGTCAGCAATTCTATCATATCTGCAAAATCTACTGGCCTCGCAACAATTAACCCTGTTCTCACTGTGTCTGGGAAATGTCTTGTTATGCTGGTAATTAGTTCTGCTTCCGACAAGTTGGGGTCTAATAGCTACTTTCATCATAAAATAATCGACTAGCGATAACCCTTAGGTTGGATCATATCTACCTGTCGCTAGCTCTACCCTAGTTTGGTTTTGCTTAGCTGGGCCCCAATACCTTGATAGGAATAAATTTCTGAATGAACTATACGACTCATGACCAGCTAGTGTTAACCTGAGCCATTCTAATGCCTTGTTTTTTAAGCTTTTCTTAACTATCATCATCCTAAGCTCATTTGGTATCCTTTTCACTTTAAAATACTCTTCTATCTCTTTAACAAAGAGTTTTGGATCGTCTCCCTTCTCCTCGTCAAATGTAGGTGGTGTGATTTCATGTAATATGCTGTTAGTATAACATGTGTTAAGTGTTGTGTCATTGTTTGGTTGTGAACCTCTTTCTCTGTATGGTGAGTCAACATTTTGTACATTATTCAAATAACTCTCATCTTGTACATTACTTACATCTAAATCATCTTGCCTTTGTAGTGCATTCACAACATCATTTACATTAGCCAAACTTTCTTTCCCTTTTTTCATTTCTTCACAAATTGATTTTAAATCATTCTTTATTTCTAAGTGACTTTGTTTCATGTCATTTATAGCATCCTGTTGCAAATGCACCACATCAGTCATCGTCTTAATTTTAGGAATTACAATTTGTTCTACAGTTTCATTAATAATGTCTTTCTTTACTACCTCAATCTCTTTCCTTAATTCCTCAGTTATTTCTGCTTTTACATTTGTAATCTTACAGTCTACACTTGTATTACATTCGGTTATTTCTTCTCTACACCTAGCAATTTCTCCTTCTAATACAATCTTATTTTCTCTCATTTCTGATTCTATTTTTGCCATCTTATTCTCCTACGATTTCTATCCTAGCTTCTAAGGCTTCCTTTGTCTCATTTAAGTTTTTATGTACTAATTTTAAATTAGTTTCCATTACTTTCATATTTTCTTTACACTCCTGTCTTCCTAATTCTATTTTCTGTTCTAAGTTCTGTCTTCCCAATTCCATTTTCTGTTCTAAGTCCTTTCTCACTTCCTCCATTTTCTGACCTAAACTTTGTTCTATGTCCTGCTTTAATTCTGTCTTATTTTGTTCCATGTCCTGTTTTAATTCTACCTTATTTTGTTCCATTTTCTGACCTATTTCTTTTTTATTTTGTTCTAGTTTTTGTTCTATACTCTGACCTAAACTTTGTTCTATGTTCTGTCTCAATTCTACGTTATTTTGTTCCATTTTCTGACCTAATTCTACCTTGGTTTGTTCCATTTTTTGACCTAAACTTTGTTCTAGTCTTTCAAACATGATCATTAATAACCTTTGGTCTTTCCCTATCGCTAGCTGTTCCTCACTTTCTGGTTCTACCTGATAACTAGGCCTATCTGCCCCTTCCCCCACTCCTGTTTCTATCTCTTTTCGCGACATTTTAATTTCTTTATTCAATTCACTTAGGGTTAAAAGTCCCACTACTTTGCCGCTTCTCAGTAACATAAAAATGAAAATAAACTGTATGTGAAAACAAAAATTTTTGATCCTACTTTTTTTTCCGTTGCTTTGTCCAGTTATGTACGTCTCCTGGGCAGTTGGCTTCGCTAGTTGATCTCCGGTGTTTTCCCGCGTTGATTATCCGTGCATCGGTGTCCTGATGTATCGTTGATTATCCATTCATTGGCGTTCTGATCTTGATATCAAACGATGGTCTAATGGCATCTTCTTTCCTTTTGGCGCGATGATATGGCGTCACTTGATGTTTATCGTGATTTCAATTCCCGTAATTTGCATTCCATCCTAAATTCGAGCCCCACGTTGGGCGCCATTTTGGTGCTGTTTTTACAATTAATAATGCCGCTGTGTCTTTAAGCTGATGAGATCTTCCCGATCTCAGGGCCTGGTAACGGATGGAATGAAATATCAATGTTTCTTTATCACAATGTATTTATTTATTAACACTTCGATACTTTACACTCTCAGCACCATATTAAATACTTAAATACCTTTACACTTTTTTAATTTAGTAGAATTTATGCTTGATGAAAGTTTGGTGAAAGTTCCATGTTCACACTACATAAAAATGTCTTTTCACCTCGAAGATACACACGCTAGTGAACTACTTTTTGGCGTCGTTTTGACACGACACACCGCCATTTTCGTCTTCATCCGCGCAAATAGTTCTTTCTCGTTAGGGAAGTGATCCCAATTATCGTCTCCTATTTTTATTATGGAACACAAACAATTCTAATATTTATACACTTTTAACAAACATTTACATGAACGATTTTCTATTGGGGTCTTCTAATATTCTGTCTCATATCAGTTCATTTTTTATTACTTAGTTTATTTTTTGATACTACATCTTCTATTTGTTTGTTAAGGAAGACACGTTTCAGGAACTATCGTTCCCTCATTTTGGAGACTACCTAAATTATTCAACATGGTGGTGATAGTGGTTGGATGCACCTATGCATTAGTATATCGCCAGGTGGGATTTCAAAATTGAAAGCATATTTTCTGTTTTTCCATATATAAATGTTTTCCCAAACTGTGAGTTCTGTTTTTCCTGAAATATTTTTTAACATTATCAGATTGTTTTCCTGATGTATACTTTGTTGCAGTCATTGCAGTTGATCTGGTATATTTCTGGTTTGTTCTCCTGTGGGACATCATCTTTTAATTTAGAATTTGATGTTTTTTAGGGAGTACCTATTTTTTGGTGCCAAAATGATTCATTCATTCATTTTTACTAATCCTTTTGAAACATATACATGTTGTTGGACTTGTCAAGTTACACAAAATACATACGTATGAAAAAGAAGGAAAAAATACTATAAAGGTCAATGTCAATAAATAACATTTACACAAGGTATAAATATAATTTACAAATGTGGTTATGTATCAGTTATTTGCAATTCATCATTCATCTGTTGAATGAAAACAACCATTCATACAATATTTTGTAAGTTCCTTCTTGAAAACTTTATGGTTTGGAATGTTATGCTACTTGAGGATTTTTTTTAATTTGTGGAATGCAGTTAGATGGTATGTGAATTTCTTGGATATTTTTTTTTTCTTTTTCATTAGGGATAAATGTGTTGGTCTTTTTTTATTCTTGGCCCTGTTCATGTTCTTATGTACTCTTTCTTTGTGGAATCTTTTCTGTAGCTCTGTCCATTATGAAGTTTATCTCTTGGCCATAATCATCTTTATTCATTGGCACATTAATTGTGCATAACAATTTTGAGAACTGCATGTTATTGGGAGATAGCGTTGTAACTATTTTGCTTTATGTAGTTATTGGTGTGTGTGGGTTCCCTGTAAATGCTGAATGTTAGGTTTTCTTGATGATTTTAAGATTGAGGAAAGATAGCTGTTTACATTCTTTTCCCAGTGTGAAATTTATAGTTTTCTTCAAGGTTTAGTAATTTTACAGTGTCTTCCAAGTGTTTTTCTGGGACTGTTGCAAAAATTTCGTCAATATAGAAAATGTTACCAGAGTTTGAAAATCATTTCTAAAGTGCTCATAAAAAGTCTGCCAATAGTATTGATAGCGGGTGGCCCATAGCTGAGTTCTGTTTATAATACTTCACATTCAGTGTGAAATAGTTTCCTTCTATGCACAATTTAGTTAAAGTGGTATATTTTTTGACTTCTTATGCAGTTTTCCCTATTGTTTGCAGCCATTTTCTGACGTGTGTTGCCAATGTTTTTGTTGGTATGCATGGGCATAGAGCCATGACATCAAACGAGACGAAGGCCTCTGTTTTATCTATTTCTACATCCTTTATTTTATGAATTAGGTCCAGAGAATTTTTTATGCTTAATATTTTGAATTTTGCAAAAGAGGAAAATCTGTGTGTAAGCCATTTTGCTAATTTTTAAGTGGGGGCATTTATATTATTTGTAATGGGCCTCATTGCATTCCCTGGTTTATGTATTTTTGAAAGTCGATAGGTTCTGGGTAGCGTTGGGTTGTCTACTTTAACTTTGTGTTTCTCTTTTTTGTCTATTAATTTAATCTTCTATAGTTGCATTTTATTTGTTTATACACTGCTTTAGGGGATTCTTTTCTACCTTAGAGTATTGCTCTTGCTCCAGAAGTGTTTCCACCCTTTCCACATAGTCAGTTTTTTCCATAATCACTACTGTGTTCTCTTTGTCGACTTTTACGTAAAACACAGGTTTGCTTTTTAATGCTATTACATTCTTGTGGGGGTTAAGTTTCTTTTCCTATTTTCTCTATTACTTTGCAACATTTGCTTGGTATTGTGTTTCATTTAGATTTTGGATATCTGCAATATAATTTTCGACTTTTCCAGAGAAATTACACATGTTTTCATCTCTTTGTTTAGGGACTCAAGTTCTACTGTTGTGAAGTTTTGTTTTGAGAAGTTAGTAATATTTATTTATGGCGTGGTTTTATCTTTTAATAGTGTTTGTTTCTTTTAAGTATTTTGTTTCCTAAGTTTTCCCAAACTATACTTCCTAGCTTTTTGGTTAGTTTTAAACGTAATGCATACAATTTTAGCTCTTTACACTTCTATTTTTGTACAACTTATTTTTTTCTATTTCAAGGATCTTTTTAGGCTGCTCTTTCCTGTATGCTGCTGTTGTAATGTTTGATCAATTTCCCAACAAATTTAGGAGTGACAATTTTTATCCTGCATAGTTCGAGAAACCATATGTCCATGGCTATTTTCCTTTTCTTTTCTTTAGTTTGGCAAATAATTATTAGAATTTGATTTTTCTTGTATTTGAAGTTATTAAAATCTTGGAGGTTAAATGTAGAAGTTAATCCTACCTTTGTGGCATACATCTTATAATCTTTCCAATGGCAGCAATAGCTCCTGAAACATGCCTTCCTTGATAGACAAGTAGGTGATGTGTCAAAAAATCGACTTAGTAATAGAAAATTAGTGTACATGGTCCAACATACACAAAAATTGTAATTTAAGTCAGTTGTTTATATTTTCTTCGGGTCAGCCTAGATGATGATCCCCAAGTCGAGTCAAGGTTGCTTGAGGGCACGCGGGGCTGAACATTACACTCACTGTGGGCTGCACAGCTACATAGTCCAGTATATCAGTGCAGTGGTGGTGTAATGCTACATATTAGTACTGCAGTGTCCTACTTATGATGGCTGCAACAATTGCGCGAAAAATTTGAACGCAGATTCCAGGACATTATACCACTTGAGAAAAAATTTAAGTTATTTGCAGTACCATTTTCAGTGGATATCCTCAATAGTCCTGTTGAACTGCAGTTGGAAGCAATAGATTTGAGAAATGATATTGAGTTAAAAGATAAATATAAAAATAGAAAGAGTATAAACCATTTCTACACTTCTGTAAAACGTGAAAGATTTCCTAAACTCCACAATTTAGCAGGAAGAATTTTGTGCATGTTCAGGACAACCTATGTTTGCAAATCAGTTTTCCTTAATGAAGTGCACAAAGTCACATCACAGAAGCCAATTAAGTTATGAACACTTGAAAGCATCTAAAGCAAGAACAAAATTAGAAACTAAAAACTATTTTGTATAGCTTTGAGAATGAGTTGGAGTCAACTCGAAACATTGTCAGCTTTGCACCAAAGAACTTTCAATATTACTAAGATAAGTGAAGTTTTTAGTTTTTAATTTTGTTCTTACTTTACATTCTTGTTGCTTCACTGTTAATAGCTTCATTTTTCTTAATTAACTTGAAAGCATGTTTGCGATTGGGTAGCTCACAAACAATAGTCCCACGTATTGAACAGCTGGTGGAAAACAGACAACTGCAAAAATTACAGCGATTGTCGGATGGCTAAGAAAGCAGTTTTCATAGAGACTTTTATTTTAAGAATATTTTGTTTATTTGTATCGTTTACTTCATTGAATTGCATAGTACCAACAAGAAGAAAGTTCTAAGTCATATTACATTATTTATTTAGTTTGTTAGTTTTATACAAGTGTTTGTATTCACTTAATTGAATTTCCTGCCAATAAGATTTTATTTTGTATTATATTAGTTATCAGTATTAAAGTGTATAAAATACTGCTATCATTATTATGTAATTGACAATGAAAGTGAAGTTAATTTACACAATCGTAGTTCCGCCACTGTAGCACCTCCATTTCTTGCCCGCAACTGGACGGTCGGGCTTGAGGGCTTTTACTTCTGCCCAAGCAGGCAGTGTGTTGGGGACGCCTAATCTAGATATTAGATGACATAAGAATAAATTTAAAAGGATTTTAAAGAGAATACATGTAATTCATTTTCTTAAATCAAGTTAATCTATTCACCTTAAGTAGAAAATAAACCACTAATTTTCTTTACTCTAGGGATTTTGTAATCAATTTTATTATATAAATAGATACACTATTCATAACTTATAACTGTAATAATTTTTGTACCTGTTTCAATAAATAGAAAACTATTAAGGCATTATTGAATCAGTATTCTTTCCCTGAATGAAAATTTCCCTTAAAGCTATACCTTTATTGCATTTAATTACGTATGTTACAGGTACAGAGCATTGGAGTTTCCAATAAGGTTATGGGAGCTAATATGAAAATGGCCTCTGCTATGAGTGATACCTCCAAAACAATGGCTAATATGAATAAAGTAATGAAGCCTGAAAAAATTGCATCTGATATGCAAGCCTTCAAGCAGGCAGCAATGAAGATGGACATGACGGATGAGATGAGTAATTACAATTTATAAGGAAAATTAGAGCTTCAAGTGTTAAAAGCATTTATCTCTTTCTATATCATCATCATCCTCTTCTTCCTCCTTCTCTTCCTCTTCCACTGCTGCTGCTGCTGCTGCTGCTTTTTCCGCTTCTCCTGCAAGAATTAGACTCCAACTTCACATTCTTTACTTTATTCCTGTCTTTTTCTGGACATCCGATATCCCTTTTTCCTAAGTTTTTTCTCTGTCAATTAAAGGTGATGTGCCATCTTCACTCATTCAGTTCAGTACTCTTTCCACTTATGTTTATTTTCTTCAATTTAATTTATAATTTATAAATATTCAGTTCTTCTCTAATTGTTTAATTTCTTATTAAGACCATTCTAGTGCATCCTTTGATTCTTCATAGAAATCCCATTTCCACTGTCTGAATTTTACTTTTGTTCTTTTATTACCCATGATTCGCTCCCACTCATGGGCACAAGCATTGCCATGTCATGTAGAATTTCAGTTTTGTTTCTTTCTCCTTTTTTTGGTAGAGTTCTTGTTATGATTCCACATATTAATTGAATGTATTGTGACATTGGGTCATTCAACAATATACGGATGAGAGGAGGCTGGGTGACCTTGTATATGGCAAGCGGCTATATATGTACATGACTGTAATAATGGCTGTAAACATAAAGGAGGTACGAGGCTACCGGGCAACTAGCGACTGTGTGTGTGAGATCGAACAGCATGATAACACCTTAGTGTCCAGCAAGCTCTAGAAGCTTCTTTACTGACAGCCCCATTGTACACGTGCACAGAACTCAAACACTGGCTCCAGTACAAATAGGACAGACAGTGAGCAGTTGAGTCAGTTTTTGGTGTCAGAGTAGCTTTAAATAGTTCAAGTTGTTGTGTACAGTTAGTTTTAGTTACAAGAGTGCATCAGTCAGCCTGTCAGCAAGTGTGAGTCATTGAGTGATTGTATCGTAATAGTAAAGATATAAGAGACAGTGAAACTGGAGAAAGATATTGAAAGACTGAGAAAGATTATCGGAAGAACAATTGAGGTGCTTAGAATAGCAAGGGCGTAAGCGCCAAAGTACGAACTTTTTGTTTTTCTTGCAACATATAGTATGAAGCCTACTCTTTAATGGCTATTAAGTGTGAATGCTTGATATGCCCTGGATATGAACGAATTCTCCATTTGAATATAGCATGGTGTTAGACCTTACGTGCTTCAGCCGAATCTCGAGAACCACAAAGGCGTATG
Organism: Tenodera sinensis; assembly: GCA_030765045.1. Classification (NCBI taxonomy): domain Eukaryota; kingdom Metazoa; phylum Arthropoda; class Insecta; order Mantodea; family Mantidae; genus Tenodera; species Tenodera sinensis. The sequence continues at coordinate 244,471,081 of CM060964.1, read as the reverse complement.
AGCCAACCTGACAGCTGGAGCCGGCTTCTATGCTGCGACAGTCGCTCTTTAACAGAATGTACCAATAAATCACTTAAGAGAGGGTACTGTTTATTTTCAGGCCTTTACCCCTCATAAATAGTTATTCCTTATCCTTTCAAACATTTTTGCGGTTTTGTAAATAGTTTTTGCATAGATGTACTCCTGCCTGCACAAGGTATTTCTTTAGTTCAGTCTGTTGCTTTTAAAGAAAGCTGTAACATGTTTTAGTGGCTTGCAGCTCTCGGTTCAACTTTTGTTTAGTATTATGTTTCTAGAGTTGTGTTGTTTACTAACAATACCATTGAACAAGTGCATTTAGCATAATGATTTACTTTTATTAAGCACTATGAGTGACACAGTGATTTTATTTCTCACCACATAAGTCATCCCAGAAAATGCTGCATGCAAAAAAACCAATGGAAAATGCATATGGCCAAGAAGAAGATGAATACAGTTGAAGAACACGTAAGTTAATAAACCAAACATGTAGTAAAGGTACACACCAGAGGTAGAAGAAGAGGCAGCAGCAGATGACGATATTACACATTACTAACATACTCTGGTTCCTCACGGCACAGCGGTTAAACATCTTCGGTGATCTAGCCATATTTTTTGTTAACTTCTTTATATTCACTTTAGAACTATTGTTAGTATTAGAACAAATATTTACCAATATTAGTTAAAGTATTGCTTGCAAAATGCTAACTTTACAAGTAAGCGTTTTGGTTATAACGTGCATGAAAGCATTCTTTATCTGAAATATATTGTCAATGAAATTAACCTTCTGAAATCTTAAATACGTGTCAAATAACATTTTACATCTTCCTTTCACCTTTTAAATTAAACATTTTACATACCTAATTAGCAGTATTAATGCATTAGATTCACATCTGAGCAATTTTTAATCTCTCAATAGATGATTTTAATATGTACTGCATAGTAAAACTTTAATTGCATTTTTCTCAGAACTAGCTTTTGGTGCATACGCCCTTGCTATTCTAAGGACCTCAATTCTGAATTGTAATAGTAGAGAACTATAAACTGTGTTAGCAATGAGAAGGAAATTGTGCATTTTTAGTAAAATTTAGAGGAAATAAAAGGGTTAGAAAAAGTAAATGAACTTCACATTTTTGCACATTTTGTTACTCTAGTGTCAGAAGTGGGATACATTGGGATTCGTTTCAATTCATTGCAGTGCCATTTGTTACATTGCTGTCAGAAGTGTGACGTGAACGCCATGATGGAAGGAGATTCGGAAACCAGGATGATGGCATTGCTGGAAAAAGTATTGCCCAAAATCTGGAGTGGAGAAGTTGGGAAGTAAAATAAAGACATGGAAATCCAGGTTGAAGGAGATAAAAGCAGAGACATCCAAGATGAAGATGGAGCTTCTGGCGAACTTTGACAGGGAACTGGTCGGCGTGAAGGAAGACGCGGAAGAACTCGGCGGGAAGGTGGGAGACCTCTGCCAGCACGTCAACGCCATGGAGGACATCGGGAACATCTTGGCACCCTGGAAGGAAGAGTTTGCAGAAGCATCAAGGAACTGGATACCAGGGGCAGACAGGATAGCATGGATCTGGGGAGGGAGTACCTAGTGGCCGAGGTGACTGTTGCACCTGTTTTGTAGTGTGGAAGTGTACGTCACAAGGAAGACAAAGAGCCAGCTCAAGGACCTCGTCAAGGATCCCCTAGAGGAATGTGCCGGGGATGTAGCCAACCAGGAGATCTGGAGGAACCATCGGAACCATCCAATCAGGTGTCGCACAGTGCCATGAATGCAGAATGTACGCCATCATCACGGATGACAGGATACAGGGGAAGCCATGCTGGGTACAAGTGAACATGAGTGCAGCAGTGACCGTGATACGACCGGATATGGCAGAGAATATGCCAACAAGCAAACTGGATTGACCCTATGAGATAGTGACAGCATCGGGTGACACCTTGCCTGTGGAGAAGGAAGCCTGGCTGGAGTTGACCTTGGGGCAGAGCATTATGGGTCTGTAGGTTTTCATCGCGAGGGTGGCTGAGGAGGTGATATTGGGAATGGATGCCCTCAGGAGCCACGAGGTGACAATCCAACATCGGCAGGGAAGGTCTACAAGTCGGGACAGACAAGATAATGTGCCAGAGCCCCAGCGAGCATCTGAAGGTCTGCAGAGTGACCCTGGAGAGGTTGCGATTGGGTACTTCAGGAGCAAGGTGACAGAGAAGGTGCACCCGAGGTCAACAGTCATGGAACCCCGGGGGTCATTTCCACGTTGTGTGCAGGATGGTGCGCCAACACACCTGGATGACGGGCAAGTGGAGGAAGACATGTCACAACCAGCGAGGTGATCACAGAGGTGTCAGGCAGGGTCGCAGACGTCACCCTATCTGGATCAAAGGGTGATATCCAACAACATTGCTGAGGACCATGCCATCTGGAGAAGTGATACGATGTCGAAGTCTACTGCACCCAGGGGATACCCTGAGAGAAGATGCTGATGATACATCGGGGTCATCTTGCCAGCTACAATGGTGCTGGTCAAGACGACCAGTGTTGAGGAGGGAGCAGTGTGATATTGGGTCGTTCAACAATATACAGACAACATGAGGCTGTGTGACCTTGGATACAGCAAGCAGTTATTTATGTGCATAACCATAATAATGGCTGCAAACATAAATGAGGTCCGAGGCTACGGGGCAACTAGCAAGCTCTAGAAGCTTCTTTACTGAGTCATTGTACACTTGCACATGGAAAGAACTTGAAGGGGGTTATGTCATGCTGGCTCCAGTATAAATAGGACAGACAGTGAGCAGTTGAGTCAGTTTTTGGTGTCAGAGTTTAATGAGTGTCAGAGTAATTTTAAGTACTTGTTTAAATCATTGTGTTAGTTTTAGTTACGAGAGTGCATCGACCAGCCTATCAGCGAGTGTGTGCATTGTTGAGTGATTATATCGTAATAGTAAAGATGTAAGAGACATTGAAAGACTGAGAAAGATTATCGGAAGAACAGTTCTGAATTGTAATAGTAGAGAAGACTATAAACTGTGTTAGCAACAAGAAGGAAATTTTGTATTTGTAGTAAGACTTAGAGAAAATAAAAGAGTTAGAAAAAGTAAACAGACTCCGCCGTTTTGTGCGTTTTGTTACCATATTTATCTTATTTTCTATATCTCTATTTATGAAACCTATATCACAACCAAAATAATTACAATTTATAACTTGTTCCAGGTGATTATTTTCCAGTACATATGTTTGTTCTCATATATTTATTTTCCAGTTGTACAGTTTATAAACAGAGCGCAGTAGGTTTACTTTGCTATTTTGCAGTACTGTGATATCATCTATGTATAACATGGTAACTACGAATTCTTATTCAATTGTAATTATGGATGCATTTTCTTTATTCAGTTTTTTTATAAGATCTTCTACATATATATTAAATAAAGTAGGTAAAAGACTGCATCCTTGCCTCACTGCTTTTTTTGTTGTTATTTCTTTTGATTTGGATGTGCCTAGCTTTATAACAATTTGAGTATTTTTATACATACTTTTAATTACCTCTAAAATGTACGAGGGATATCCCGTTTGTCCATTATTTTTCATAAAACCCTACTATTCATAAAATAAACCCAGTTTGTTCTTCCTCTAAAATAACTTCTTTTACTTGTATATGCTTTAAATCATTATTAATAATGTTGGCATTAAGTTTATAAGCAGAATTTAAAATACTTATACTTCTGTAATTATTTGGATTGTTTCTCTGACTTATTTTAGATATTTGAATTATCTCGGTAAGTGTCCAAGATTCAGGCATTTTGTAACTTTTCCAACACTCATTCTATAAATGTAATAGCCTTAGTTGATACTTAAACTGAATGTTTAAGTAATTCTATGTTTATGCCATCTGGGCCACAAGTCTTCCTACTTTTCAAAGTGACAGTTGTACTTTGTCGAAGTCTTTATTATAGCTGGGTAACATAGCTTCAGTATTATTCTTACTTTATCGTTATTTAATGAACCATGACAATATTGTTCCCATTGTTGTTTATTAATTACATTTATTCTTGTGGTATCCTTTTCAGATGTCGCATAAAAATTTATAGGCAAAAGATTGAGGACAATAGAGGCTTTGTCATTTCTTTCCCTTTTGATGTCTCTTTTACCGGGTCCTTTGGCTTGCTGGCTTCTTAAGAGATCTCCTTAATGCTATCTCATTTTCTTTCCCATACTTCTTTCCTCGATTTATTTAATTCTTTATATTCTGTCATATAATGTTCAGAACTTTCTTCTTTCCCACATAATTCACATATCCCTTTTTTTGCTCCTCTTAGACCTGTTAGGTATATTGGGCCTATTCTCATCCATGCCATTCGCTACCTTTTAGTTTCTCTGTGAAATGTGAGTGTATTTTTTCTCCAAGCTACTCCTTATGTCTTGTTTACCTATGTCCTCCACTCTAATCTTCACCTTCTTCATTTCCTTCTTTTCTCCATGTGCATCCCATCCCTATTTTTTCCATTTTTGCTTCCAGTCTTATCTACCATCTGTTTTTATTTTTCATATCCCTGTGTTGCATCATACATTGCTGTAATATTTTCTCATCCTCTATTATTATGCACCTATACCAGAATTTCAGCAGCCCCTTCATTACTACCCCCTTTCACCTTGTTCTTCCCAGTTCCATCAGTGCCACTTCCCTCAGTGCTGATTGGATTAACCCCAAAACTTCCTTGCAAAATGACCTAAATCTCTGCTCTAGCTTTTCATTATGTTCTGAGCTTCACCATATTTCAATAATTGTTTACGTCATTTTAGCTTCTACCACATCCTAATATATCCGCTCTATCCTCCTCCTCACCCTTTACCTACTCCTCCATTTCCTCCTCCCCCTCCACCTCATCCCCCCTTCCCCCTCCTCTGCCTCTTCCCCTCCAGTTCACCCTGCCCCCTCCTCCTTTTTTGTTTGTTTTTCAAATTTAACCTGGTAGGTCATGTTGAATGATGAATGAAATGGGTGAACATAGAGCTTAAAGTTATCCATCATTTTGTCTTCTCAGGATAAAGGAAAACCCAGAAATAACCGGATATATCACCCTAACCGAGATTCAAACTTGGGACTGTGAGGCAGACAAGCGAGCCCCGTACCACCAGTGGCTACTTTCTAGCCATTTTGTTGTAATTTCTAAATTATACCTATTAATTATCCCCACCATTGCAGCATTTCCCTTTGCTGTTACCTTCCTACTGTAAGCCCTCCAGTCCCCATTCTTCCTCAACCTTACATCCAGATAATCAAATTCTGCTACCTCTATTCTTCCCATTCAGATGCCATTTTTCTTCTTTTTTACTTTCTCTGCTACGTATAGTAAGTAGAGGAAGTATTCTATTCCACCCAAAAATTTGATGTCAAGATTTCACCTGAAGTATATGTTTTGAGGCCCCTTGAACCCAAAAAAGCATTTTTAGGAAAAGGTTCATGTATGTACCTGTGTTGTGCCTGTTAATCTGTGGGCAGCAAACTCAAAAATGAAAAGTCAGTTAAAAACCAAAGTTGGTATTTAAGTTTAATGTCTTTTTTGTAATGCCTGTCTGTTTATCCTGTCAAATGCTTTTTCAAAATCTGCAAAAAACATGTAAACCCTTCCCCTCTCTATATTTAAATATTTGTCTATTATTGTTTTTATTATAAATGCATTATCTTTGTTTGCTTTCTTGACCGAAATCCTGTTTGAAGCTGTGAGATTCTTCATCCCTTTCCAGCCCAAACCCTTGATCTATCTGCTAGTATTCCTGTGTAAACGTTATCAAATATGGCCTTCACATTATAAAGAAATGGTAATTGGAAAATGAATGCTGCCCCTCTTTATTCAACTTTTGATGCTCACTATAGTGCTTTATGTGCCTTAACCTGTGCTAAATAGAGTTATGATTTGTGTATTGCAGTAAATGACACCTTGGATGACATAATGACAGAATCTGGTGATGAGGAGGAGTGCGATCAAGTGGTAACACAAGTTCTGGATGAGATCGGTATTGAAATTTCGGGAAAAATGGCATCTGCTCCTGCTGCTCACCGGGGTAAAGTCGGTGAAAGTTCCAGGCTTCCAGCTGATGAAGAAATCGAAGCTCAGCTAGCAAAACTCAAAGCACCTTAGCATGTCTTATTTTTTAAATACCGCTTTGTGCTTTATTTATATTTTTATTATATGTATATATTGAGAAATACTACAAGAGATATATTGCAGATATAACACAGTTCTAAAAGAATTTGCACAAGATGTAAATCTTAATAATTACATAAAGACGTTTTAAAGCAGGTCTTGGAAACTGACTCCCATAGCATTTCTTCATAGTGCTTGAGGTATACTTCAAAACATTTATTTATTAGAACAACAAAACTTGTGGCTATATAAACATAACATACAGCGGCAGATGCAAGGCCTGTTTTAGAGCTTGCAATAAAGTTTGAAACTTTTTGGTCACATATTAATACTCCAACATTTTTTCCTGAAGGACTTTAGCATGTTGTTTATGAGTAGACTAAAGTATTTTCCATTATGTAAATGCTTATTTTGTTCTGTAGGGATATTGTCTGAAGTAAATAATTTATCGTTCATAGAAAAGGTTATTGTTCCAGTTGTTTTATGAAAAACCTGTACTTAACCTTATGTTAATAGTTACAATTACTTAACTCTGATCATTGCATTCAGTTTTTACCATTTCATGTGAAATCAAATAGTCAAGGACCTTGCATATTTTGTCTGAATTTTAATTTTTCCTTACACAATGAGACTGAGAAAGGTATACTTACCAAATGGTGCATCAAAAGCCAAGAGAAAGTAAAACACCAAATGAAATTCTGATTTATGTCCTTGTGTGTCTATTGTGACCCTCAGGGGAACCTCACTGCATCAAGCGATGATGAATGCATTTATTAGTTGGAGGCACTCATGGAAGTGTCCATTGCCTCTGATGATAAGATTGCAAGGGAACATACAGCTTTTAGTGTAGATTCCAAACCACATTGGACCTTGGGGATACTCCATAGGAGCTACTCAGAGGTGAAGGCCTGGATAGTGATGACTTAAAATCAGTACCCCCTAGCCAGAAATCTAATCATGGACTTCAGTGCAAAATCCACAAGTGAAACCACTGCACTACCCTATCACCTTCATTGTGTACCACTTACCATGTTTACTCTGATTTTGTTTACAAATATGTAAATTCTAGTTTTGTTTTACAGCAAATTTGAAATATCTTAATTCTGACTTACACTGCTTAGGCAGTTAGTAGAGGCATTTTTAGGGTTGGAGGTGTGCTGAAAGAAGAAACGCAGAAATCCTTTGCAGAATCATAAAGTGAATAGATGAAATCAACACTGATCAACTCATGAGAGAATGCTTACTGAATTTAATTTTAAAATCATTGGAACTTGGACACCATGAGGCCAATAATAAAATTATGTAAAATAAATCTACTTTAAGCGCTTGCATTGTTGGTTGACCAGCAGTCAAGAATGGGGACAATAGATTTATGAAACATGTCCTACCAGTAATTTGATAAGTGGAGCAATATGAATGCTTAGCAATGATTTATTTTCCATTGTTTAAATCTTACTGAGTATTTATTGATAAATTAATGCAACAAACATATTGCTGCTTCAACAAATATTAATAAATATTAGTAACTAAAACTTTACTTACCTTTTGTAATTATGTATTAATTCCAGTTCCAAACATGTTTTGCAAAGCAATTCTTTGCATCATCAGTGTTGACTGTTTGTTTCATCATTATTGTTATGGCCACTAGGTGAAAGATTATTTCATATTGTATTACCAACTACTGGAAGCAAAATCAGTTTATTGACAGAATCAATTGGCGGTATTTCAAAATTCATCACACGATGTTTATTCTTCAAAATAAATATATTTTATCAGACCATCAAATCCATGAGTCCATTTAATTGTTTTAATAACTTAATCTCTGGATTTATTTCATGATTAAATGATTAAAAATGTTCTGCCACAGCTGATTTATCAGTGTTTATATTTAATATTTCTAAAATGTTCTTTTATTTTGGTTTCCAAATAATGTTAAGTATTACCAATGTAAATTCTGTCACAATGCAAACAGCTAAATTGATAAATGCCAGACTTTATAATCTGAAGCTTTACCCATTTTAGAAAAACTTGGCAAATTTTGTATATTATATTTATTTTGAGAAAGAATTGCTTTGCAATACATTCTAAAGTAAGTTTCTAATTTGTTCTTACTTTAGAATCTTGTTGCTTCACTGTTAATAGCTTCAATTTTCCTTATTTGCAATACATGTTTGGAATTAGAATTAACACATAATTACAAAAGATAAGTGAAGCGTTAGACACTAATATTCATTAATATTTGTTTATTCATGTTGCTTAACTGTTAATAGCTTCAGTTTTTTCATTGTATACTGTTACTTATTTTTATGTTTAAAAACAAACAACTAAATGTCCACTTTTTATGTGAGCTATCTAAACAACGAACAATGCTGGAATAAGGGTAAATGAATTACAGAATGGTTTGATTCAAGCACATGGCCATCACTGAATCAATTTAATAGTAAGTCACCAGAACTGGCAATATAAAAATGTTCTATGGATGTACATATGCTTTGTTTAAAAATTAGGTTGTATTCCACTACAATGAATGGGGTAAAATTAAATTAAATAAGGAAATAATGAAGGTATTAACAGTGAAGCAACAAGAATCTAAAGTAAGAACAAATTAGAAGCTAAAAGCTTCACTTATCTTAGTAATATTGCAAGTTCTTTGGTGCTGACACTGTTTCGAGTTGACTCCAACTCATTCTCAAAGCTGTACAAACAAATCAGTTACTGTAGCTACTGATGCTCTTTTTAATCACCAATCTCTGAAAACAAAAACCATAGCTACTGATGCTCATTGTAATTACCAATCTCTGAAAACAAAAGCCTATAAATACAATCTATAGGAGGTATTTCAAAATTCATAACACGGTTCCTGATTTTTAAAATATCTTTTGCCAAACCATTAAATCTATAGGTCCACTTGATTGTTTTAATAATTTAACTTCTGGATTAATTTCATGATTAAATGACAAAAATGATCTGCCACAGCTGATTTATGTTTGTTTATATTTAATATTTCTAAAATGCTCTTTTATTCTGGTTTCTAAATGATGTTTAGTTTTACCAATATAAACTTTATCACAATCCAAACAGCTAAATTGATAAATGCCAGATTTTTTATAATTTGGAACTTTATCTTTTTTAGAACAATTTAGTAAATTTTGTATATTAAATTCATTTTGAAGGAACAAATTTATTCCATATTCTTTAAAAAATTTTGTAAATTTTTTATTGGCCCATGGATGGTAAGTGAACTTTTTAAAAATACAATTATCTTTAATTATTTTGAGGGTAGAAACCTCTTTAACAGCCTTCTGATACTTAAATTTGTCTATCTTTTTATGTATAAAATCTGTATTAAAACCACTAAATTACTGCAGTGTTAATAATGTGTTTATATTCTGTGTCAAATTCTTCTTTATTAACCTCTTGAGCGACAGCCATTTAAAAGCTCTGCAGGCCGAGAACGGATACCCAATATCCAGCGCAGGGCATTTAAATTGTTAAATGCGCTAAAAGTGCTTCCTAAATACACAGCTGTATTTTGCGTAAATTTTAAGTTATTTTAATGAAACAAAAACTGGTATAAAACTCATTATATGCAGTATACATGTACATCATCAGCAATGTTGAGTTGCATTTGCAAATCGTTGAAATGGCACTATTTGTTTCACTGTGGTAAAAAGTTAACTTTGCTTTGTCGAACGCATCTTGGAAAGAAACAGTAGTGGATCCATTGTATGTGTGAGATATGCGTCAGCAAGTCACAGCACAATGTGATATAGAACACTACTGTATGCGTGGTTTATGAGTCATCAGAATAAAGCAGGTTTGCAATTTTTCCTTACACGTGTTTCGTAACTTGGATATAGCTTACAGGCTCCGTTTGTTTCTTTCTTGAAATGCATACGTATACTTTCCTGCTTGTAGCTGAAGTGAGAAGCTATTGAGTGTTACATCTCAGAGCTAAAACATGGCATCAACAAGCAGTGTTGCACAAAGGTTAGCGAGTGGTGGAAGTGTAAGGGCTTCTGAAATTACACACGATAATGTGGAGGACTTCTTGCTGTGTGACAGCGATTTGGATATCAATGGCGAATTTTCCGAATTTGAGGGGGGTGTGGAGGATATAGGTACAAGTAGCAGTGAGGAAGAACGTGACCAACTTCCTTCAGGTGTTCGTGAAGAGTCAGCATTGTGGAGTGCCGAAAACAATTCCAATACAAACAGGCACATCTTCACGAGCACAGGGTCTGGTGTTCAATCCCAGGCTCAGCTGACTTCTGACAGCCAACCAATTGACATTTTTACAAAATTTTTTACTACAGACTTAGTGTCTCTCATTGTTTCAGAAACAAATGTATATGCGAGTAAGGTGAAGGAAGACCTGCTCTCTAAAGGTAAATTAGGGCCTAAGAGCAGAATTCAAAGGTGGACAGAAGTAACACTCAATGAGATTTACAGGCTAATTGGTCTAATTATACTTATGGGTGTTATTCGTAAACCTGCATTATACATGTATTGGTCCACAGATGACATGGTAGCTACTCCTTTTTTTGGAAAATGCATGTCAAATAACAGGTTTACGTCAGTTTTGCGGTTCCTTCATTTCACCTGCACAGAGAATGTAAATGACAAACTCCACAAAATTAGGCCTGTTTTCGATTATATTATTTCAAAATTTAAAGAAAATTATGTGCCTGGTGAAAAGGTCACTGTTGATGAAAGCCTAATGCTTTGGAAGGGCCGCTTAGGTTGGAAGCAATACATCAAAACAAAAAGGGCTAGATTTGGCATAAAGAGTTTTGATGTTTGTGAAAGTAAAACGGGATATCTTTACAATAGCTGCATTTACACTGGTCAAGGGACTGACAATACTGGAGACAAAGATTTGGGCTTATCTGGCTCCATAGTAATGCACCTAATGGAACCTGTGCTTGATCAGGGTAGGACTGTGTACTTAGATAACTGGTACAGCTCTCCTAAATTATTCATGGCCTTACACAAAAGAAAGACTAATGCAATTGGAACAGTACGTTCAAATCGTATTGGTTTGCCAAAAGATGTGAATACGAAGGCTCTAAGGAGGGGGGAAATGGAAGTGCGTCAGCTCCCACCTTTGACCTACCTTGCCTGGCAGGACAGGAGGGTAGTTACGGCATTATCCAATTGCAGCTCTAAGATTTTGATGATTGACACTGGAAAAACAGATGCCCATACAAAAATGTGCATTTTCAAGCCTGACGTTATCCAGGAATACAATATGCACATGGGCGGTGTCGATCTAGTAGATCAGGTATTGCAAGCATATTCCTCTTTACGAAAAACAGTGAAATGGTATAAAAAGGTATTTTTGCACCAGCTGGATATAACCATATACAATTGTTTGGTAATTTGGAGAGCTCTAAACCCACACAAGACAATGACCTACCTGGACTTTCGACTATCAATAGCTCGCAGCCTAATTGAACAATACCAGGTTGAGAGGCCTCTTCATACTGGGGGTAGAAAATCCAAAACCCCTGCACCCCTCAGACTTCAAGGAAAACATTATCCTAAAAGGATACCGTCAACAGCAAAGAAGTCCCGCCCATCTCGAAGGTGTTTCGTGTGCCGCAAGAAGGGAATCCGTAAGGAAACTGGGATGATCTGTGGCAAATGTGGAGATGTGGCCTTGTGTGTTTATCCCTGTTTTGAGGCATATCACTGCAGAAGGAACATATAAAGGTAAGCCAGTAAAGCATATAGAATTTAATTAAATGTTTCATAACGGGGGAAAATTAAAATAAGTTGAGTTAGATAGTGGATAAATAAGGGTTAAATGCACAAACGCACAGGACGTGTATACACGTCCATATCGCTCGTCCGTCATTTAAAATAGACGTGATTTCACGTCCATATCCCTGAAGAGGTTAAGGGGTATATTTATTAACCTATAAATTAAACTATTGAAAACAGCAAATTTATGTGCAAAAGGATTAAAACTTTTATTTTTATGTAATTATCAGTGTGGGTAGATTTCCTATAAATACCAAAATTCAATTTATTGTTATGTCTTTTAATTTTTAAGTCTAGGAATGGAAGGCATCCATTATTTTAATTTTCCAAAGTGAATTCTATGGCTTTATCTTGTAAATTTGAAAGTTTTAAAGCATCTTTTATCTGTTTTTTAGGGACAACAGCAAAAATGTCATCCACATATCTATTCCATATTTTAAAAATTAGGGGGAATGATTTTATAATTTGAGTTTCAAAAAAGCTCATTAAAAGATTAGCAGGAAATGGCAAAAGTGGACTACCCATTGCCAAGCCAGAAGTTTGTTGAAAACAATTCCCATTAAAACTAAAGAAATTTTTATCTAAACAAAGATTTGTAAGTTTTACAAAATCATCTATTCTTTGTTTAATTCTAAAGAATTTAACCATTTTTTTAAAAAAAAAATCAAAAGTTTTTTTCTAGGAATACTAGGAAATAAAGCAGTTACATCAAAAGAAATGAGTTTATCATTGTCAGACAATACTATATTGCTAATATTTTCTACTAATTCAAAAGAATTTTTAATTTGAACTCTTTTGACCATTTCACTAAATTATACGTAGTTGAATTTATACAATTTATAATTGGTCTCATTTTATTTCCTAGTTTGTGAATTTTAGGAAGTGCATACAATCCAGGTAAAACTGGATTATTAACTTTTAAAATACTTTTTTCTTTGTTACTTTTTCTCTACTGGTAAGTAGGGGAAGTATTGTATTCCACCCAAAAATTCGATGTCAAGATTTCACTGGAATTATATGTTTTGAGACCCCCTGAATCCAAAAGAAAGCATTTTTAGAAAAAGGTCTGTGTGTGCGCGTGTGTGTGTGTCAGTCTGTGGACAGCATAACTCAAAAACGAAAAGTTGGTTAAAAACCAAAGCTGGTGTTTAAGTTTAATGTCTTTCAAGGATGCGACACTAAGATTTTGAAGAAAATAGCCCCACCCTAAACTACCCTTTGCATTGAAAATTTTTCGAAAATTTTGATTTTCTTGAAAATGGCTCTAATGACTGATTAAAATGGCATATGCTTAAGATATTTCTGACAAATGAAATGTATACTTTGAATTTTCTGGCTATAGCCTATGTAGTCCTGTTTAGAAAAAAAAAAAAATATTTTGTTGTTTAACAACGCTGTCAATTGCCAGGATCACATCAGTGTCGCCGGTGTGCCGGAATTTTGTCCCGCAGGAGTTCTTTTACATGCCAGTAAATCTACTGACATGGAGCTGTCATTTTTAAGCACACTTAAAAACCATCGGCCTGGGCCGGATTTGAACCCACGACCTTGGGAACAGTAGGCCAGCGTCTAACCAACTGAGCCACCCAGACCGAAGTCCTGTTTAGTCTGGATGACTTTTGAATAACTCGTAAGCAGAAAGAGATAGACAAAACCTTATCATACAAAAATGTAGATCTCGCTAAAACACACATTTTATGTCTCAATAAATTGTTTGTACAGTGAACCATTTTGGAGATATTCCTTGTTATGTGTGTGAGTTTCCGAAAACTTAAAAACTTTCCCGAAATGGAACATCATTGTTCATTTTTTTATATGTTAAGTGTGCAAAGAGAACAGAATCTCAAAGCTTTAAAAGATTTGACTATCATACAAAGCCTATTGTGTTGTAATATTCCCCTTGCACCTACAAGGAAATAAGCAATAAGATAATTTGTACAAATGTTTATCTCAACTATCACGAAAAAGTTATAGGAATAAGAGTTTGTAAGAATGGTTAGGACAAGAGTAGAGAAAGTCATGTGAGTGCAACACATCAGATTTTTAGGTATCATGTTCACTTCGTTGAGAATTTTATTAAAAGTTGAAATGCATGATTTTAAAGGATCATTATTAATTTTTAAGTAATCTTCACTTTCAAGAAGAAGTTCTACTCTATTAATATAATCAGATTGATCTAAAATTACAATTTTATTGCCTTTGTCAGCTTTAGTATAAATTACGTCCTTTTCATTCAATGATGTAATAATCTGATTATTATGATTACTTTTAGGATGATTTTTATTTATATCTTTCAGAATTTTAGTGCATTTAATTTTAATCAAAGATTTATTAATTTATTTAAATCTTGACAGGCAATTTCAGTATCTGGAACAAAATTATCTGTGTTTTTTGAAAAATTTGCACAAGTTTCCATACCTTTATTTAGGAAATTTATTTCTTTCTCATTAAAGTTACAATTTGACAAATTAATTACATTATTTGTTTGATTATTTGGTTTCTTTATATTCAATTTCTGCTCTTGGCATAATCTGTTTAACTTGTTTTTCTTTTCATGCTAAAATTCTCAAATAATTTAGATTCCAAATTAACCCAAATTAAGTTACCTAAAATGTGTATTAATTTTAAATGTAAGTCATATAATCTAAGTTCCATATTATTTAATTTTTTAAAATGTAAACTTCTTTCAACTTCAATATTACTAAGATAAGTGAAGCTTTTAGTTTCTAATTTGTTCTTACTTTAGATTTAAAATTAGATTTTTCATTGGGAATAGAAAATATGGGCTTACCTTGGTTTGTTGGAAATAATGTAATGGACATGGACAAAGAAATCTTAATGTAGACAAATAGTAACTCTATCCATTAAACATTTACTTTCTTTTGTCTTGTGGTACAAGAAGTGACAGCATCAAATTTCCATAAAACATCATTATCTTGGACAATTAATTTAGCATGTTAATCTGTTTCATGTGTTTAGAATTCTGGAACCCTTTGTTTCATAATATTGAACCAAAATTCGTTTTGAAGGCAGAAGTTCATAATTTATATAAAGGATGGTGAAAATACATTTGTTTATGTGGTAAATGAAATATGCAACAAGTACATCACCTAAAACATGTAAAATACAAGTGCAAGATCACTGAAAGTTCAAATGCACTTAAGTCTTAAGCACAATGTTAATAAACTTGACATACTTTTTTTTTAACAACATTCAACATTCTTATTTATCAATAAGACATTTAAGTATTAAGAATCAAAATAAAGTATGGCTTTGATGAAGGGTTTAAATTTACAGAAATGCAATAAATTTGAACAATTTTAATTATGAAAATATTGAATTCTTATTTTTAACACTATGTATTAAGAATTGATATACCATCCGAAGTCACAACACCAAAAGCTTCATTTCATTCAAGAAGTACAAGGTCAGTGTTCCTTCTGTTTTTAAATGACATAAAAAATTCTAGTTTGGTGCTAAAAACTATTCCCTGCCACAGCTTATACAAATAGCAGTGCAATATACTAACCAGAGCTTAGATCTAATTAAATCATGCAATTAAAGAAAGACAAAAATCCTACACAGCTTTTCCTCATTTATATGAAATGACCAGAGTAGCTTTATTTAAGTGCATAAGTTTGAAAATAAACTCATAGCTAAAATCAAATTAGTATGCAAAGCATCAGGCATTGCTCATGTTATGGCTGATAATTCTTTTATACGGGCCAGTTTAGCCAAAGCTTTATGCTGCTAGTCCTTACCATGGCTTTGAATTATTCAAGTATTATTCAATGTTCTATTTATTTCTCCTACAAGGAATGATTGCTGTTTTGATAGTTTTACTTGACTAGTTCTTTTTTTCTTTCTTTCTTTTCTTTTTCGTGATACACAAAAAATAGGGGTCCACATCTTGGTTTTTGCCTATAAAACCTGTGGTTTACCCTAATAATTATGCCATTGGTGGATGTATGAAAGTCCTTTTTGGTTCCAAATTCATCGTTATAGAGTGTGCAAGGTTGTATTTGTCGCATGAGAGGGATGAGAGGGAGTTGATTCCTCATTTTTCCCACAAGTGAAATTTTGCATGCAGAAACTTTGTATGGTGCTGTAGAACATATTTTTCTTAGTTTGTTTCAGCTGAAACCTAGTACTAAAACACTGACATATCACAAAAAAAGTCACTCATTCATAAGCCATACTAGTTATACAGGGTGTAAATGAGTAACAGCACAAATTTTACTGGTAATGTATGGTTCATAGACAATCAATTTGAGATTGGAAACCTGTGGTCTGCCCTAGGGATTATTATTAATTAGGCTCTTAAATGCAGTTTGTGCAGAAAGTGACTAAGAAAGCATGAACCCATTGTACACAATTTCTTATGTTTAGATTCATCATAGGCATCCCTTATTATCAGACTAACATAGTAGGCTCCACAATAAATAGTATCAGATTGTTTCTGCTTTGTTAGAGACTGAATACCTTTATTATTTCCGCTCATGTCTGAAGCTCCATCATAGTCTCATCCTCACAGTTGTGATGATAGCAGCTGGAAGTCTAGTCTTAACTTCAAAAAGTATGTTGTATGGATAAAATTCTTTGTCTGCACATTTGAAAAAGACACTCAGCTGTTCACCAAATATTCTCAGTTCCATCACAAATTGTGAAGAACATAGGAGGGCATTGGCTTTTAATATCATTACATATCTTGTGAATGATTTTATTGGCTTAATGCCAAGAATTTAATTTTAAGTTTTCCTCTTGTTTTTGAAGCTAGGATAAAAGTCCAGGAACATCTTCAGCTCAAAGTTTTAGTAGTTCCTGAAATTGCTTGTCTGAGTGTCATCCCCTTAAATACAAGTCCTTGTTTGCCTAGATATCCTACAGAGCTAACAATTTTCTCGAGACATAAGTATTTTAGCCTTAGTTTGCCTATTTTCAAGAGACTTGTTTAGCTGATTTTCTGTAATGAGGTTTCTTGTTTATGAAATAAAACAGCCATGTAATGTGGTGGACTAAATTTTTGTTTCTTAAACTTTTCAATTGTGTTTTTTCCAATTAGTAAAATCAGTTTTGGAAAAGGTATCTTCCATTTTCTTTGCTAAGAATTTTTCTGGATTTTTACTCTCAATTTGAAATGGTAAAAACAATTGAAATTGAAATTGAGTTATAGAGTACTAAGTATAGATTTATATTTTTGGCCACCCATGAACTTGGATCCCAGTGTTATTTGTCATTGGGTAGCCAGTTACTGCTCTTAACCTTCAGATATTTGGTTGACAAATGGTAATTACTTCTTCCATACTATTTCTCTGCTATGATCAGTGTTTGCTCCCATAGTCATTTTCCAATTTTGTCCTTTTCTTTCTGTTTGCACTCTTCTTTGCTCACTTTTCCCCTAATTCATTTCACTCTTATTTCTTCCTTTGTACTATTCTTTCCCCTTCCCCCCTTCTTCACTTCCTTTGGCTTTTGTAACAATTTCCTAAGCTTACTTTCACATCACGTTGTATCATTTCCTTCTTTTCTTTTCTTTTTACTTTTACTTTTTCTTTCTTAAACATATAAATTATCCCTGTATTTTCTGCCTGCAAATATACTTTGTCCTGATTCTGTTCTTCAGTCTCACTCCAGATTTGATCATATTTTGTCTTAGGAATTACCCCTTACTACTCCCACTAACTACTTCACTGACCCAATTTTCTCCTTCCCTCACTGCACCACATTGACTTTTCTTCTGCCCCTCTTCTCCCCTAACCTCCCTCTCTTCAGTTTGCTTCTCCTGCTTCAGCTGGTATCTACTTCTTTGTCCAGTCTGCATGCTGTCCACTATTCCGGTTGCTTACATTTCTCATCAATCATCTATCCATAGCGTAAAGGTATGGATGTATGCCCTTCTCCTCTACTCATGATAAATCCTTGTTTATATAAATGTCTGACCCTTTTAGTTTCTTTACTTGTCTTAACACTGTAAGTTTTGCTAATATATTTCTCCCACTTCTTTTCCCAAATCTAAAAGCATCACAAATCTCAGTTTCTTGTACTTATCCCCAATCTTCTTTCCAGCAATTCCTGCACCTCATGTCTTGCATCTATCCTATCTCTTTCTTCTATTCCCATAAACACTATGTTGAATCTTCTGTTACTCTTTCAATTTCACTGCACTCCCTCCAATGTCTTGAATCTCCTTTGTAATTAGCTTGAATTTCTTTTATATTTCCTCTTCTTTGCTTTGTTCTCACATTCTTCTTCCACCTCTTCTCTTTCAGCCAGCTTTGCTTCTAAATACTTAAAATTTTCTATTGCTATGCCTGTTGTCACCTTGGTTGCCATTCATACTTAGTTGCCTTTTCTTCTTACTTTTGGGAGCATCACTGTTACATGTTTACTTCCTTCCACTGCTCACTTAGCATTCCTTAAGTAAAAGCAAAGTACATCAGATGTGTTTGGCTCTATAGATGACCAACAAAATTTGGTTGGAATACAAGCGTCACGTCTTTATTTTTTAGGTGTTTCTTGGGAAAACTTTCTGGAGGATATCAGGCTGGTTAGGGACATCATAAATAATATCATTTGGTACAAACTGTGAAATGGCTGTAATATCAGCCTAATTTCAGAATTAGCCCATGTTCTGAGTAATTTTTCACACCACTTTCATTAACTGATTTTACTGATGAGCCAGCCTGGCCATTTCCCCACCATCCTAGTCAAGATGTGTGCACATTGGTTGTAGACGTGTGGTTCAGTGAGTGAGCAAAGGTCAACTAATGTGTGAAGATAAACAGTCCAGCAAGTACAGTCAGGTATACAACAGAAAAGGAACCCAAACAGAAGAACTTGCAAAACTAAGCATATTAAGGGTTATGCCATAACTAAACCATTGTTTTAACATGTGATACCGAAATTTAGATTTCAAATCGAATGTGCTTGATAAAGACGCGTTTTAGTTTAATTGCCGGATGTGAGATTTGCGATAAGTGTTGAGTAATAACATCGGTAGATAATAGAGTAGGAGGTGTTGTAAGGTGAGCAAAATATGAGTAAATAATAGTCGTTAAATTTGTAGGATAAACGCATTATTGGTTTGAAATTAACGAGTCATGACGTCATACCACATAATTTGAAATTCACGGTCAAAATTCAGGTCTGCCAACCTTAAAAGTCGCGCGATATGTTTAATAAAATATAAAGTAAACATTGTTTAATCATAGGAAGGTAACTATATATTCGGAATTCAAAAAAGAACATGTTTTAATAGAAAAGGACATTTCTAAGTTGTGAAAAGGAATGAAATAGCATTTTGGATGCGAGGCTTTCTTTTGATGACGTCATGAAATTTAAAATCGGAAAGAACGTTTTCCTAGCGTGGGGACGCCAGGAAGCGTGATCACTCGCCCCAGATCTGTAGCGGACTTAGAGGTGTACACATGTGATTTGCTGATGCTCTGCGAGAATATATGTATTGGAAGTCGGCATAACTCCCGAAAGTGTCAAAGAATTAAGAATAAATAGTAACACCAAAGTTATTCTGGGTGATCTATAAAATATACTCGCGCATACCCTGGATTATAGAAATCTCATGTTGAGCTAGTCGGAGCCGAAATACAAGTATCGACAACGGTCGTCAAGCTACAGCTAACCAACATCAATTCCGCTTCAAATGGCGCCCAACGTGGGGCGTCGAGAGAAAAATAAAATATAGACCAACCCCAAGAATGAACTAGACCAGCATTGAACCAGTGATTAATAAGAAGGACGACCAAGCCAGCATCGAACCAGCAAACAAGAAAGGAGGTGCCCAGCGTGTCAACATCGTCAGAGAACATCGTGTGAAACGTGTGGTGAATAAGTTGAAGTGCACTTAAAAAAAAATATCATAATAGTGAAAATTGTGAAATATTGGTGAGTTAGATGCATGTAAATAGTTCAAAAAAATGGAAGGAGAATTAGAAATGCAAGCTAGTAGAAAAACACATGGAAATAGCTTAGAAATGGAAGACAGTGACAGCGATTTTCTAGGTTTTGAGAGTCCGGAAAGTAATAAAAGGGTAGTTAGGATGGAAGAAGGTAGTCAAAATATAATCGGTAGCAGAATATGCCAAGAAGTAGAAGTTCAGATCATTCGAGAAACACCTAGAGGTAGCTCAGAAATGTTTGGCAGTAATTCAGAAAGGCCAGCGAGTATGTCAGAAATAGAGAATATGTTTCAAAAGATAATGGAAAAGATAGATGAAACTAGTATAGAGTTAGGACAGAAGTTAGAGAAGGGACAACAGGAATTGGGAATGCAATTGGAAAATCAGAAGAGAGCTTTAGAAACCTTTAGGGAAGAAGGTAGGGAGGAAATTAATAAAGTTAGTAGGGAAGTAGAAGAAAATAGAGAACAGGTTAAGGGAGAATTAGAGACAATAAGGCAAGAAGTAAAGAATTCTGAAAAGAAATTAGGTCAACAAGTGAGTGAAAAATTAGATAAAGAAAGGGAAAGAGTAACACATAGATTAGACAAACTAAGGGAAGAGGTAGTACAAAGGTTAGATAAAGACAGGGAAGAAATTAGAGAAGAGTTACAGGGATGTAAAGTTAGAATGGAAAGATCTGATGTAGAAAGTGAAAGGCAGGCTAGAAATTTGGAGGATGTTACAGACCAAATAAAAGGGGTAGTAACAGAAATTACTCATGTAAAAGAGGCCTTAGAAAATTTGAAATTAAATGAAAATGCATGTAATCACAACAATCTTAGTAATGAAGTTGCAAGAAACGAGGCAATACCAGGTGTATCAGCTGACATTTCGATGCAAAATAGGGGTAACAGTAATTCCCATTCTGATCTCAGAAATAGCTCAGGGACAGGTGACAATTCAAATTTACATTGGCCTAACCATGTCTTAAATGAAATGACACCTCCAGTTTTTGAAAATGAAGATTCAGATGAGCCTAAAGCCTCTATAGAAGGGTTACAAGAGTACTTCACGGTGAAACATATACCGGAGGATATATGTATTCATGACAAATGCAGAATGTGAATTTCTATATACTACAAAGAGCTTAAGAATATGTTGTATAGAGCTCACAATAACAGCTTCAGAAAGATTGTTAAAATGTTCATCTCCGCATAGAGAGAAAACAGAATATTTAATTTGTAAACATTTGTAAAAAAAAAAAAAAAAAAAAAAAAAAAATTAGATGTATGGATAGTTATCACAGCAAGACAAAGAAAGAACTTGTCTGAAGAGTGTAATGGATTTATATAAATATATGTACATTTTTAGTGCTTAAAGGATCTAGTAAAGATATGTGTTACAATAACAAAAGTGCAAATTCACAGTGCAAGTGATAGTGAGAGCGAAGTGAGCAAACATGAACTAACTAAAAGAAGGAAGTATAAAGAAAGACTCTTGAAATTTAACCTTTATATAAAATGTTTACAGAAGAAACCATAACATATTGTAATTAGTATTTAAGGATTAATGTTAAGTCAAGTGCATAATTGTTTGTCATGTTATAAAGATTAATGAGAAGATATGTTAATAACCAATTTCAAAACAGTGTAATTGAAAATTGTATATAATGGGAGTGTTGCCGATTATTCAAAATTCAGGAGTAATTTTTAATTTTTCTTTCGGGCAAGACATTTACATTATTTTATTATGAAATAATAAAATAACATAAATGGGGGCATTTGATACCGAAATTTAGATTTCAAATCGAATGTGCTTGATAAAGACACGTTTTAGTTTAATTGCCGGATGTGAGATTTGCGATAAGTGTTGAGTAATAACATAGGTAGATAATAGAGTAGGAGGTGTTGTAAGGTGAGCAAAATATGAGTAAATAATGGTCGTTAAATTTGTAGGATAAACGCATTATTGGTTTGAAATTAACGAGTCATGACGTCATACCACATAATTTGAAATTCACGGTCAAAATTCAGGTCTGCCAACCTTAAAAGTCGCGCGATATGTTTAATAAAACATAAAGTAAACATTGTTTAATCATAGGAAGGTAACTATATATTCGGAATTCAAAAAAGAATATGTTTTAATCGAAAAGGACATTTCTAAATTGTGAAAAGGAATGAAATAGCATTTTGGATGCGAGGTTTTCTTTTGATGACGTCATGAAATTTAAAATCGGAAAGAACGTTTTCCTAGCGTGGGGACGCCAGGAAGCGTGATCACTCGCCCCAGATCTGCAGCGGACTTAGAGGTGTACACATGTGATTTGCTGATGCTCTGCGAGAATATATGTATTGGAAGTCGGCATAACTCCCGAAAGTGTCAAAGAATTAAGAATAAATAGTAACACCAAAGTTATTCTGGGTGATCTATAAAATATACTCGCGCATACCCTGGATTATAGAAATCTCATGTTGAGCTAGTCGGAGCCGAAATACAAGTATCGACAACGGTCGTTAAGCTACAGCGAACCAACATCAATTCTGCTTCACATGCATAATCATTTGTTATATAGTAATAATACTAATATCAATATTATTTTCTGTTCTGCAGTTTTTACGTCTACATATAAGCATCATACCTATACAATTATAAGGATAACACGAAAGAGTTGCTGTTGTGTTATTTATTGCAATTTATTACATATGCAGCGTCTCAAACACAAAACTTCTTTGATTTGGAGAGAAACAAGCCTTGTATTTCAAAAATATTGTAGGTCTTTAGTGTCCACATTTATTATGTTATTCTGTTGATCTCCTGCCAGCATCGTTCTTACATCACACATTATGGAGTAACCTTATTTTTCTTAAGCACACTATCTAATTTGTTTCTAGCTGCTATGACAGCTTCATTGGTATATTGTACCATGTTGGCTGACAAATCGTCCTCAAGTTTAATGGCTTCTGGCATTTCTTAGTTTGCCGATACCAGAGCAGTGATTGTTTTTGACACTATGTAAAAGTTGTTATTAATTGTGGCAAAATCATGATGTAACCGCTCTGAAACTAGAGATTTTGCCTCTCTAGCCCATGCACTCTCTCCATTATCAAGTTCATATAGAACGGCCACAACTGTTTGAAAATGTGCAGCATAATACATTGTAACCTCCAACCAGTTCCCCAATGAGTTATCACTGGCCTTGAAGGAAAAGGTTTATCTGGAACCATCTCTCGGAATTTATGCAGCCTTGAAGAGGCTTTTAGGAATATCTTCTTTACTTTAGATATAAAACCATCTACATCGGTATTCCAACATCATATTGTTTCAGCCACTCGGATTCCATGCACTAAACATGTCATATGTATTATTTTGGGGTAAAGTTTCTTAATTTCTTTGCCTGTTTGCACCATATAAGATGCACCATCTATCAGGAAGAGAAGAAAGTTATCCCTTTTAATTCCATACGGATATAAAAGAGATAGGGATGTCGCAAAAGGATTAACAATGGCCGAGTAGTTGACAATTCCTCACACGTTAAGAATTTCTTGCCTGGTTCGACAGGAGACAATATTCTGATTAGCCAGTTTGCTACAAATCTCCCAGCAGAATCCATGGTTTTGTCAATGGCAACCCATATCTTGTTGTTTGCAACAGAATTACGTATATTTTGTATTATACCCTCATAACTGCTGCACATATAACAACGTATTGTTGTACAACATGGAAGTTTTCTGCCACTGTATTTTTCTAAGAAGTGAACAAAATGTGGATTTTCTAGTTTATTGAATGGTATGTCTGCATGCACCATCATCTCACACAATTTGTTTTTGAAGAGG
Organism: Tenodera sinensis; assembly: GCA_030765045.1. Taxonomy (NCBI): domain Eukaryota; kingdom Metazoa; phylum Arthropoda; class Insecta; order Mantodea; family Mantidae; genus Tenodera; species Tenodera sinensis. Next base: position 244,447,410 of record CM060964.1, on the reverse strand, counting down.
ACAGTATGTCTTCATTCTCATGAGTTTCAAACAATGTAGCATTTATCTTATGTTTCTTGGTGTTACAGTGTTCAGTTATGTCTTCATGTTTTAATTTTTAGTGAACAATGACACACTTTAGAAGCAATGATATCTCCATCTGTGGAAAAATCCATACAGTTTAATTCCTTCATAATTTTGTACAGTGGTGACTTACTAGAAATCCCAGTATTTGACATGTTGCACTGTATTGCAACACTAACACATTCATGTTTACCCTGCTTCTAACTCCACTACACTTCTCGATGCTCATAGAACAGGTTGCCCTCTAAACCTGAGGCTATCAGACTGTACTCCGCAACTAGGTGACGCCATAGGCATGACCCATGTGCAGCTAACCTGCCACTATGCTGTGGTGGTGAAATGGAGGGGAAATGGCCAGGCCTGCTGAGGAGCTTGGTTTTTCAAATTTTCTTCAAGTTTAATTAGCTCGTTTGTATTTGCACTGTTCTTTTCTGCATCCTCAGCAGGCAATTTCCTCTTGAAATACCAAAGCAGACATTCTGGTACTCATTTCTAACACTGTCTTAAAACCATGCCATTACAACAGAGTAATCAGGCATGCACAAAAGAAATCAGCTTCACCTTGACTAAAGCAGACACCAGTGGAGACCTCATGCTTTACTTGTAAGAGAGTTGCCAACGTTGCTCAGATGGCCTGGACAACACATGAGGATCCACCTCTGTGATATGGTAGTAGTATGTCTGCCTCACATTCAAGAGGTCCCAAATTCAAATCTTAGTTAAGGTAAGTTATCCAGATAAGGTTTTTTCCAGAGTGGAAAGGATGATACCTGGTCATCCTTAGCAGTGCGAGTGACCATTTCTAAAGTAGCTAGACCAGAGGTTAACACTGTACAGACAGAAGGGAAAATCCTCCGAAATCATATTAGAGGATGCTGTAACGGATGATTTTTGCAGACTGTTTAGGTAAAAGAACCTAAAACTATAGTTTAAACCCAACCGTGGGTTTAGATCGCGCTTGTAATACCGAGCTTGGTGTGTTCTATTCCTAACATCTTGCAATAATTAACAAACATCATCACTGGTTGTTAGTTAAGATACATTTGTAAACTGAAACTGATATGCGTTGTTGTGCTTATTTTGAATTGGTTAGCCAAATGACCCTCCTGTTTGCAAAGAAAACCAGTAGGCGTGTCAGTAGATCCAATAGTTTGTATCGTAATAATAGATTTAAAATCTGTTGGAAATTCCGTCGATTTCCACAGGTTTAACATAAAACCGTCAACGAAAACTCAAAATGTGAGTGAAAGCTGAAGCACTCATTCCGGCCCTGAGGTACATACGAATTTAACTGGAGAAGTCCGTTGAATAACATGGAATGCATGATATGTTTCTGGGGTACTAATGGGGATGATTGACCAAATATTCAACAATATGACTTTTTTTGTTTAGTCAGTAAGGGTCGAGATCAAGAACATCACTAATAGTAATTTGGAAATGTGTTGCTGCTATGTCCTCCACTTACTAGTTTGTTAGACAGCTATATGCATTCACGGTTATTGGAAATTGTTAGTTGCTTCAGTGAGTTTTGCTATGACATAAACATAACCTTTAACGGGAATGCCATTATGAGCTGCAAAAACGATTGCCTGATTCTTGCTGGATCCACTGTGTGCAATTGCTGAATAACTAAGTACGTTAGCACTAGTATGCGTTGTAGTTAACTGATGCTAGAAGTTGAAGTTTCCAATTAGCCCGACTCGATTGCGGACTGGACACAACACACGCTCAACGAACTCCCTACGCATAAATACGCTCTCTCTCTACCTCTCTCTCTCTCTCTCTCTCGTTACAAGAACTGTTTTAGGTGACGAAGAAGCAAATATGTTGTATAAAAGCAGAACAAATTCTCATTACCTATCCATTGAAGGGGCATGGCCTACTCTGTCACACTACTTCTTGTAAGTAGCGTAGTACAGAAAGTACAAATGAAGAAAAAAAACTGATAGTGATTTTCACCTGAGGAGAGTATTAAGTGTTTGAAAATTCAAACTAATAACAATGAATATCTCATAAATGTTTACATCCGCAAACAAATGTCCGTCGACAGCTAGGTCATTAGAGCCCTAAAATATTTTTGATGTTCCATTTGTATTACGCCTTTAGCATCTAAGGCCCTTTTGGCAGCTTTTAACCTTTGAGACAGTTGCTCGACAGCAATAATGTTCACTCGCTTACAGGGGCTTTTAGTCTTTGGGTTACTACATTAAATTCACACAAGCACGCGTGCACACACATACACACACACACACACACACACACACACACACACACACACACACACACACACATATTCGTACTCTCATTCATACTTCCAGATCATAGGGAGGCTGGGGAATAATTCTAGATAAAACAAAATTCAAGCCATACATGTTAATTTTCATGCAAATATCTTAAACAACATATGGCCCCAATGACCTACATAGTTGTCGACGGGTCCTTAAGCCCTACACACTCACGCTTAAACATATGGTATTTTAATCAAAATCGTTAGCACCATGTTTGAAAAAAAATAAAACATTACTAAATTTGTCCATGTAACTGATACTTTAATGTGGGGAAGTTTCTTAAAAATTCCATGTAGCATCCTTGGAAGGTGCTAAACTTAAATACTAAGTTTGGTATTTAGCCAAGACATTCACATTATAACACATGCAAAAAAATTAGCACATGGGAGATGCTGAATCCGAATATCGGATTTGTTATTTATTCGTCTTTTTGTTTTGTTATTGTCCACACGCATACGTATGTACGTAAAACGCATTTTCATTTTCATTCAGGGAACCTGAAAGCGTGTACTTCGATGAAATTTCAAGCAACTTTTTGGGTAGAAGGCAATACTTACTCTATTTGCTGCAGATAAGTGGCAGAGAAATCAAAGGTTCGTCCTTATGGCACTTAATTGAAATATGAGCAATGAACAAGACCCTCAAGAAAACACTGTGGCCGGTGACAAACATAGTCCGAAACAGCAGGCCCAATCACAAATCGTCACCCGCTCATTGGCCAGGGCAACGCAACCCCCTCCCACCTAACATTGTATATATATGGTTCATTCTGACGAAGGCCATGGATGTTCCTGTCCCGCCTCGGACCTCTATTGGAGGAAAAAGGTCTCCTTCCTGAACATCAGTTTGGTTTTCGTTCTGGCCACTCCACGACCGAGCAACTACTGCGTGTAGCCGAGAAAGCTTCCCTGGCTTACCAGGATAGGGCTAAAACGGTGGCAGTGTTGCTTGACGTGGAAAAGGCATTTTCTACCACCTGGCACGAGGGGCTTGTCTACAAGCTCATACAGCACGAAGTCCCCCCTCCATACAATTTACTTGGTAGCTAGTTTCCTACAGGAACGTAGCTTCCGGGTGAAGGTGGAGGGATCATTCTCTAGAGAGAGGCCCATTGGCGCAGGAGTCCCCGAGGGCAGTGTACTGTCACCGGCGCTCTTTGCAGCTTACATGGCCGATCTCCCCACGCACCCAAACACACTCATCTGTCAGTATGCGGACGATCTTATGATCTTCGCTATTAACAAGAATCCGCGCTACAGTTACCAACAAGTACAAGCCCACCTCCGTGCCATCAGCAGATGGTGCGAGAACTGGCGTATGTCGATTAACCCGGAGAAAAGCTCTGCTATTCTCCTGGCGAATACGAAAGCCAACCGGCTCCCGCGAGACCTCGAGCTTCGGCGCCGTCGGATCCCCTGGGTCACTACGGCGAAGTATCTCGGAGTCACGCTGGACCGGCGGCTGACGTATAGACATCACGTCAGGGGCAAGGTACTACAGGGCCATGCTGCTCTCCGGCAGCTATATCCCATACTGAGATCCCAAACCATTCACTTACGCCTGAAGCTCCAGCTGTATCGAGCGATCATCCCGCCTCTGGTCCTGTACGGATGTGAGATCTGGGGAGTGGTGGCAAAGTCCACCTTCATCAGACTCCAGACGCTGCAGAACCGGGCATTAAGGATGATCTATGATACCGGCTGGAGATTTCCTGCCCATATCCTTCATGAACATTCCGGTATCCCGTACATTGTCGACGTGATTAAAAACCGCGCTCGAACAATGTACAACAAACTCCAGAACCACCCTAACCCACTGGTGAATACTCTGGGTCAATACGACCAGAGAGAGCCACGCCGACTACCATCAAAAAGACTACCAAAGGACATCCTAAGTCCGGCGGTTTAACTTTGAAGATGGGAAAGGCGAAAGTACAATCTGTATCCAAAACAGAGAAAACACCTGTTTCAGTTCACCTCTCAGTGAGTGACTGACGGCCAGAACCCTGGACGGGATTAGCGCGTCACCTGACTGGCCGGAAACGACCAATCACAAGCCGCGCAGAGCCCGCTCGCGGACCAATCCCTTCCAACCACCCCTCCTGCCCCTATAAAAACCCCTGTTTCCATAAATCATTTCCCAGTGTAACACACATCCCCGTAGCAACATCATCGAAACCATCGCGCAGGTTAAGCCGTATAACGGCTAGGTACTGCGGACAAGACACTCGGACGGGGCAACCATCGCACCCGTTCGACTCGAACTGCCTCTGGAAGGCCATGGAGTGATCCAAGATCTGACAAATCCCGCCGCCAATGACAATACAGGAACCCACCCTGCACCATCAGACACTACAAAGACAAAAAAGCCTGTAAAAATTGACTACCTTTACCACCTCACGGATAAATCCGTAATTAAACGGAGAGGTACCGTGGCCACCTTACCATCCGCCTGGGTTAACCCAGGCGACTAGTACTCCTGGACTCCTGGCCATGGAGTTTAGAATGGCCGAAAGCTCAATATTTTCAAACCTCACACGGCTGATCGCCCGTGAAACTGTAATAAATGAACAAATCAGTTGATTTAATGATGAAAGCATAAAAACATGTATAAAAGGATAAACATAGCTAAGGATAAACAAACATAAACACCCTGACCATCGGCGGTAAATGCAGCATTATTTACATGGGGGAAACACCACTAAAATCAGTCACCAACTTCACGTACCTAGGAGTTACTTTACAGACACAGAAAAACGTATTCACACGACATATAAATGACAGAGTAAACGCTGCTATAAGAGCCATAAGCGACATAAAGTCAGTAGGCCAACTCTCCTTGTAAACCGCCTTACAACTGTTTGAACTCAAAATTGACCCCGTTGCAACATATGGGCTAGAAAACATATGAGTACATCTACAGAAGAAAAGCCTGGAGAAAATACAGAAGTTAAAAGCCACATACTTGAAAAGAATGTTTTGTTTCTCCAAATACACGCCCTCACGACTCGTATATGAGCTAGCCAGAGAACCTTTCTACATAGAAGACCTGCGACTGAAGCTTCTACTGCCAACGACTTCAGCTTATCAGGGCCTGCTGCGTGAACTACACGAGAAGAAATGCAAAATATGGGACGAATTCTATGCTACTGACGCCGTGACAAGCCGTGAATGGACACAGGGAGGATACCAACTACGCCATACAGTGGCATGACTTTCTGTGCACGGATTCCACGAAATGGGGGACAGATTAATATTAGGAGATTACAACAGTAAGCATCCGAGGTGGGTATCTAATGTAATTAATCCACGAGGAAGAATGCTATAAGAACAAATACATAAATTTAGACTTCAAATAGCACACCCACTAGAACCTACTCACTTTCCAAATGCAGGAAACAGATCTGATGTCCTTGATTTCTTTATTGGAAAACAATTTTCTCACTTATGCAGCTTCCCAAGAATTATTCACGACCTAAGGCCCCACCACTATCCTGTTCTGCTGGAAATATCTGTAACTGTCCCAAATCACCCAAAAGATACTCCCTCATACAACATCCATTTAACTGGTCAATAGCTATCATATCTAAAGAGCACCACAATTACAAAAATCTCTTTAAAATCCAAGAGAGATGTTGATATAGCAGTCAGTATAATAACCAAAAATATCCGGACCGCAGCTCGTCTTGCATCCTCCATCTCTTCAGATGCCTCAGAAATAGAAGAGTTATCTTTCCACCTCACATATTACAACTTCAACATGTGAGAAATTCAGCTAGGAAACTATGGGAAATAACTAAATACCCTTCATATGAATGAAATTATAACCAGGCCACTAATGAGTTAAAATTGACTTTAAAAACTCAACAGAGAAACCACGGAACACATTTACGGCCTTTAGAAGCCAAGGAAGGCAGCCTTTGGCGAAAAACAATAATTTTGACCAAGGTCATTGAAAAAATCCCTCCACTCAAAGCTGGTAATCAATGGCTCATAGCTTCACAAGAAAATATAGGAAAATGTTCTGAATTTCTACTGCAGCAGTATAAACCCAACATCACAGAAGATCCTGACATGAATGAGGAAGTATTAATACCTTAGTGCAGCCACTACAGTTGTCACCAATGTGTAAACTACTAGTTACCCCAGGAATAATAAAAAATACATTAATCGATTACCATCTAATAAAGCTCCTGGATTTGACCACATCGTACAACCTTTGCTTAAAAATTTACCACGCAAAGCCATAGTATCGGTAACACAAATGCACAATGCAATGCTACGTTTAGCATACTTTCCAACATCATGGAAGCGTGCTAATATAATGATACCGAAGCCCAACAAAAATCGCAATGATCCATTGAGCTACATACCAATTTGTCTTCTACCACTGTTTTCCAAAATATTTGAGCACTTGTTACTGTCCAGACTTTTCACACTTCTTGGACCACTACTGCCCATTACACAATTTGGATTCACAAAGCTCCACTCCTGCCCACAACAGCTTTACAGAATTATCGACGAAATAATGGACACCTATGAAAACAGATAAATCTGTTTATTTCTTGACACTGAGAAGACGTTTGAAAAAGTATGGCTCAATGGTCTTTTATCAAAAATTAAGCATCATCTCCCGGATACATATTATCGAATCATTCAATCATATCTCTATAAACGCACTTATTCTGTAGTTTACGAAGACGTACAGTCCCCTGTCAGACCTATTAACTCAGTAGTTCCTCTGGAAAGCATCCTGGAACCCTTTCTATATATAGTCTATTGCACATGACTTGCCCAAATCTGCCAATTTATGATTTGCCAAATTTGCAGACCATGTTGCTATTGTGTGCAGAGGAGACACAGGCGAAAAAGTTACAGCACATGTACAAGACCACCTACATAAAATAGAATCATGGAATAAACATTGGAAAACTGTAATCAATCCAAGGAAATTGTATGCCATCACTTTCATCTACCTCAGGAAAGAACATTATTCCTAAACAACACAGCCATACAACAAGCAGACGAATTGAGATACCCTGGTCTTATCCTTGACACACGTATAACATGGAAGAAACACATTGATCACACTCTAAAAAAACTAAGAAACCGACTTGGATAGTTAAAATCGTTGCTGCATCAAAACTCAACCCTTTCCATTTCTGACAAGAGACTCATCTACACTGTGGTTATCAAACCAATCTGGTAATACGCATGCTCTCCTTGTGGGGTTCTGCCTCTAGTACCCATATTAAGGGTATCCAGACATTCCAGAACCGGATGTTTAGGATAATCACCATGGTGCATAAGAAATGAAAATCTCAATTTAGATCTGAATTTGCCTAAAGTAACCACAGTTCTCCACTCTTCTTATGGCAGTCTATATACAACGTTCTCAAAGCACCCGAACATCTTGCTGAATCAGGTACCACAGAACAACCACAGCGCCGTCTCACGCTGATCTACTGACTGACTGAGGAACATCAATGGATGTAAACCTCAGAACAAGCCGCATGACAACATCATAATAAGTTATGTAGCACAATTGTAGTACTACGTACAACAATTTTAACTAATAAACTAAAAAAACAAATTACTGAGGTTTCTGATGGCAAGTAGGGTACAGCTTAGCTACAAACATTCAACTATTATTCATTATTCAAAATCGTTAGAGCTATTTTCAAGAAAATCTAAACTTTCGAAAAATTTTCCATGTAAAGGGTAGTTTAGGGTGAAGGAGTTTTCTTCAAAATCTTCGTAATGCGTCCTTAAAAGATATTAAAATTAAAGGGGGACAAAACGCAAAAATCATGTTTATTCCTAAATGACCTTTAAAATGCAGTGATAAGATTGTTTTCTTCCAAACCGATACCTTTTTGGCTATGCAAGCTAAACTCCTAAACACGTCATCAACTGCATCCGCGCCCAGCCGGTACGCGGAAATTCACAACTTGCTTACTGCTACACGTGCACTAATGTGTTTCTATAAATTGTTCTTAGTATTGAAGTTCAAGGACAGGGACTTTATGGTGGTGCTAGTGAGTCAGTTTAGAAACAAGGTAATGTTCTGAAAAATAAAATGCCTCAATGTTGTGCATATGGGTGCAATGTGAGAAGCGAAACACAAAGGGAATTCATTTTCACCCGTTTCCAAAGAAAGGCAACTCCCCTAAAAGATATAGGATATGGGTAGAATTTTGCAAAAGAAAATATTTTTGCGTGGTCCCAGTACTCGTTTATGTTCCTTCCATATTAAGTGCACGATTATGAAGACACAGTTATTAAAAGAAACAGCTTTATTAAATTTGGAGCTATTCCTACTATAAGGAAAATTCTGATTCATTTGACTTTCTCTACTCTTGCACAACCATTCTTACAAACTTTTACTCCTATATGTTCTTTGTGTTAGTTGAGATAAACATTTGCAGAAATTATCTTCCTACTTATGTTTTTTGAAGGTGCAAGGGGAATACAGAAGGTTTTGAGCGATAGTCAAATCTTTTAAAGCCCTCCGTTCTCTTTGCACGGCTAAGATATAAAAAATGAATAACGATGTTCCATTTGACGAAAGCTTAAGTTTTCCAAATAACAAGGAGTGTCTCCGAAATGGTTCACTCTACAAAAAATGTATTTTACATAAATTGTGTGCTTTAGCAAGATCTACATTTTGTACAGTAAGATTTGGTCTGTCTCTTACAGTGTACCAGTTATGCAAAAGTCATCCAGAGTAAATAGGACTACATGGGCTATAGCACTGGTCTACAAAAATTAACTTTTTCTCTTTCACAAGAATTAAAATAACAGATTCTAAAAGTATTTTTCATGCTAAATTCAAATATAATTACAGTTTGTCCGCATCGGGCAGGAGTTTTGTGTGATATTCATTTGAATTTTTATAATATTCTAAAAAATCCGTAACCAGCTATCTAACTCAAAATTATAACTACTGATTCTGACTTACCTAGAAAGTGGTAGATAGTGATTTTCGGGTATATTTTGCATCTGGAACGTCTCTCATTTTAGTCCAACAGTAGTCAGCCAGCATATTGGAACTCCACTTGCCTTGGTACCTCTTCTCTATCGTAGAAATTTGCTGATGAAAACGCTCACCGTGTTCATCGCTGACAGCTCCAAGGTTTTCGGGGAAGAAGTCCAAGTGAGAGTCCAAGAAGTGAATTTTTAAAGACATGTTGCATCCCATAGCTTCATAAGAATGCAGAAGATCAGCCACTATGTCACGATAGTTTTCTGCTTTATGGTTTCCATGAAAATGGCAACATAAACTTTTGAAAGACTGCCAGGCTGCTCTCTCCAGTGGATTTAACAGTCCCTCGAAATGTTCATCAGCCATTAATGATCGGATTTGTGGTCCTATAAAAATTCCTTCTTTCAATTTAGCATCACTGACTTTGGGGAATTTCGATTTCAAGTACAAGAATCCATCAGAAAGTTTATCCATAGCTTTGACGAAATTTTTCGTAACTCCTAACTTAATATGCAATGGAGGTAAAAATATTTTTTCAGGATTCACTAAAGGGACACATGCCACATTTTTCTGGCCAGGGAGAAGAGATTCACGTTTTGGCCATGACTTTCTAACGTAGTGAGACTTCTTATCTCTGCTGTCCCACTCGCACAAAAAACAGCAAAATTTGGTGAACCCAAGTTGCAAACCAAGCAATAAAGCAATGACCTTTAAATCACCACAGATATTCCATTCATATTTTCCATATTGTATATTCTCTAAAATTAGTTTCATATTTTGATATGTCTCTTTCATAGCGGCATGCGCTACTGGTATTGATGGAAGTTCATTGCCAATATGTAGCAGCACAGCCTTCAAACTTACTTTAGAGGAGTCTATGAACAATCGCCACTCATCTGGTTGGTGTTGATGCCCAAGAGTTTCCATAAGTGAACAAATATTATTACAAAACACAACACCATATTCTTCAGAGAAGTATTCTTTGAAAACACTATGGCGGCTACGATAACTACTTATTCTTACATATTTTTGGAGTAAATTCCACCCTTTGAGTCTGGAAGTTAAAACTTCAGCTTGCAGTTTAGACAGATTTAAATCCCGAATCAGGTCATTAAGGTCTTGCTGATTGGGAAAGTATGGTTCTGATGAACAGCTACTGGCTTCATATGTAAGATCATTTTTATTTTCATCTGAATCATTTTGAGTTTCAGTTAGGTCAGAATCAGAGTTATCACTTAAGGTTGTATCTACATATACTGGTACGGGGAACTCTTCACTGTGTAAGACAGGTCTCAATGCAGATTGCAAATTCGGATACTTAACTGTATATTTTGTTTTAGATGTGATTCCTTTAATATTTGTCAAACAAAAATAACAGTCAGTTGAATGATCCTTCGGTTCCCTCCAAATCATGGGAATTGCAAATGGCATATGATGTGCACCATTTTTCCACCCAGTCAGCAGTCTAACACACGAAACACAGCATGTATTTGGGGCCCAGCTCTTATCAAAATCACCAACTTGACAGCCAAAGTAAAGATGATAACACTTCTTTACAAGTGGGGTCATATTTCGCCTCTGAGACTTGAAGGTCAGCTCACCACAAATATAGCAGAAATTATCTGCATGATTTACACACTTTCTTGGCATGATGAAAACATTAAGCACTGAAATACAACATGCACAACATACACAATACACTTCTAAACAGAAAGGAAGGAAATATTTCACTAGTGAACAATGTCACAGTCAGCTCAATACTGACACATCACAATGCCAGACAGGTCTGAGCATGTCTAAACATGAATGAACCTGCACAGTCTTGTTTTGTGGTGCTTCAGCGTGATATTACAAATAATTTCAATAAATACGGCTTGAGTAAAATAGCTACGTATGAGGTAAAGGTTCCTATGACAGGTCAAAGAAAACGCTAAAATCATATTTTGAAAAGCAGCTTTCACAGAAAAACTATGCCTGATGGGAAAATTCTGACTACATATCTGAATTCATTATGAAAAAATGCACTAGATTCACTATTCAGATTTCTTGTGAAAAAAATCTTGTCGACCAGTGTAGTCAGAAAATTCAAAACATATATTTTATTTGTCATAAAAATATCTTAGACATATGGCATTTTAATCAAAATCGTCAGCCATTTTCGAATTTTCGAAAAATTTTCCATGTAAAGGGTAGTTTAGGGTGGAGAAATTTTCTTCAAAATGTTCGTGTCGCATCCTTAAAAGATGTTAAACTTAAATACTATCTTTGGATTTTAAACGACTTTTCGTTTTTGAGTTATGCTGTCCACAGACTCACAGACCCACATATAGGGACAGACACACACGAACTCTCGACATCGAATTTTTGGGTGGAGTATAATAGATACTTCCTCTACTTACTATACGTAGTATAGAGAGCAAAAATGAAGATACTTCAAGCTCTAGTAAGACACCAATTGATCCTTCACCATCTTCATCCAAGAACAAACGACAAAGAATAGAACGATATGAGGCTAGAGGTCGTAGAAACATTCTTTCCGAATTATGTGGTAGCGTACTTGCAATAAAACTGACAAAAAGGGGAATGATAAAAGTAATGAAAGAATATTCAGAATAGAAGGTGATTAAAAAAATAGAATTCAGGAGTAAAATGCGAACTAGGTACTGAACTCGTAAGGAAATATACCCACGGTAAATTGTTGGAACCTGAAACATGTACGAAACAAGAAATGGTGAGGAAGACCAGGATAAGCTAGATGGAATTTTGTGTGAGCCTGATACTTCAGATTTTGATACAAATGATAATGAGAAAGAAAAAAAACGAGGAGGAGAAGGAGAGTGTTCCATCATACATGGAAATGAAGCTACAGCGGAATATTACATTGCTGCTTGGACATCTCTACTTTTACCTTTCAAGGACGTGTTTTATATAGAAATGGAATGAAAACAATTTCTTAATACATTAAATGGACAATACTATGTATTGAAACAGTATGTTATTGTGGTAATACATTCACTTGGACCTCACAAAATGTATGAGGAAAGAAATTGGAAGGAAATGCTTTAATAGCAAGTTCTTCATTATTATATTGTTTCAGAAATTTAAGTCCTTCTGCAAATCACAGGTTTTAGCAATGTTTTCAAGGCCTACATAATACATTTGAAACATGGCAGCCCCAGTTATTAGATCAATTTAGGTTCAAGAAAGAAAAAAACTTGAATTCATTAAAAGGTTGTGGTATACCTATATGGTTGGCAGGGGATGGGATTTTCAGCCAAGTACGTAGTCTATTCTGTCAGGGATTTAAATTGTCGCAAAATTATTCATTTTGAACTAGTTCAAAGAGGTATGGTCAAAGACGATTTGATAAAGTCTGCTTGTGACAACATAATGCCTAGACTTGTGAAACAGGAAATGTATAGAGTTGAAATTTTTCTTACCGACAGACATAAAGGTATAACATATCTGTTAAAAAATTCAGTACACAGAACATGAATCTGACGCATGACATTTGTCTAAAAGTCTAATGAAAAAAATTAAAATGGTAGAAAAACAGTACTCAGAGTTGACGTTATGGAAAGCCACTACAAAATAACCACTTACGGTGAGCTCCAGTAAACTGTAGCGAGAACAGTGCCATATTAATTGAAAAATTTACATCAATTCTTCCTCATATAAAAATGAACACAAATGGCTAGAAAAAGGTGAATGGAGGATAAAAAAAGGTAAAGGGTACAGACAAAGAGGGGGACACCTCGCTCACTTCGACCTACACAAATCTATTGTGGCTATCATCCCCCAGGAGGCAAGGATGAAATAAGGTAGCCGAAGGTGCCACACAGTGTCGCAGCTAGACAGGCCACAGAGACGCGCGGAAGTCCCTAACAAGTGCTGAGATCGCTTCATCCAGGTGCCAGGCCCCGCCGAGCAGCCATCACACCGCAGGTTCGGTATCGTACTGAGCGCTCCCCGACGGAGGACAAGAGCCAGCCAAACGCCACCTAGCACCGAGAACAGCAGTTACCATGCGCAATCCTCCACGCCATCTGCCCCGCACTACTAACACTACACGCCTGAAAGTACACCTGAAAGATGAGAAGGAAATGGAATGAAGGGAAATGATAGAAAGGAAACCGTGGTATGAAATAATGCACCCCAGCATTCGCCTAAGTGACAGGGGAAGCCACGGAAAAACCCATGTCAGAGTGCGCGGCCACGGGGATCGAACCTGCAACCTCCCGAATGCGGTAAGGTGAATGGAGACTTTGCGGACATGATGAATAATTGTTGGAAGAAGACGAAATAAATGCATTACGGATTAAAGACGAATCAAACGCCCCTCGTGCTCTAAAGAAAATTATTTTGGATAGCATCTTCTTAAAATATTTGGCTCATATTCGACATTCTGTACATACTGGGAGTTTGGAAAGATATCACAGGCATCTCAGATATGCTCAAAAAGAATACATTTTTCAAATAATGGCCTTCAACTTTACACCAATGCATGGAATCAGCACGGTCTTTGGTGTTCACTCTAGCTCTATCGAGATCGCTACCAGAATGGTTTAAATCTTCAAAATCATATCCTTTAAGTTCAAACCCACATCCCGAAGCTTCGCCCTTCCATCCAGAGTATTAAATTATGAGGTATTGAGAAGGGTGGTACAATGATACGGGCAGCCTCAGTTGCTATCCATACTTGGCCACAAATAAACTGATGTGGCGAATGAAACATTCATTTTTGTGTTTCGTTCCCCATACCAACTTCGGTATTTAACCGACTTTTCATTTTTGATCCATGCTGTTCACAGACAGACACACATGCGCGGGCGCACGCACATACACACACTTACACACATGGACCTTTTCCAAAAAATGTTTTTTTTTTTTAATTCAGGCGGCCTCAAAGATACATTTCCGGTGAAATTTCGACATCGAACCTTTGCATGGACTACAATACTTCCCTGCTCACTGTACGTAGTAGAGAAAGGAAAAACGAGAAAGCCCTTGGGAAATAAAACTCTGAAGAAGGCAAATATTAAAGGCCCAAACAGCAAAAAGAAACAGGATTTGTTGACGGCGTTAGCAAATATGCAGAAAACTCTTAACAGCTCTCAAATTGCGAACACCAAAAACCAAAAGATAAATATGGCTGAAATAGAAAGGACAAAGATAAAAGGAAGGCATTAAAAGACTCGGACATTATGAAATTTGCATCATGTTCCCGAAGAAGGAGGAGGAAGAAGAAGAAGAAGAAGAAGAAGAAGAAGAAGAAGAGGAAGAAGAAGAAGAAGAAGAAGAAGAAGAAGAAAGATCCCTATGCAGGAGTAGTTCAAGGAGGAGAAACAGTTGTTCGAAAAGGAGGAGATGGAAGATTTCAAGAAAGAGTTTGTTCAAAAACATGACGTACCTAGCTTTAGAATACCGAAGGTGAGTCGGAGAGATGGATGTGACGAACGTTCCGAATCAAACCCAACAATATTATGCATCAGCTGAACCATGCGAAATTAATTAGTATGTGCAAATAATCGTTGCGATGTTGTAATTAGGCTTCTAAATTATACAAGTTCGCTTTCCTCAACTTCAGTAAGTGTATTTTTTCTGAGTTTGACGAGTAAGGAGAAAATCGTATGCAAGATCGTATGGCAAAATATCGTGATCCTTCCATCCATTAATGCTCAGAATTTAGCAAAACTGGAACATATATATGTCCATGCTTCCTCACTTCTTTTTGGTAGGAAAACTATAAATTTGCATAAACCTTTCATATGTTAAATCCAAGTCATACAGACCGAAAGTCGGAAATGTGTATTGGCCCGACATAAAACAGATACCTAAAATTTAAAATCTGTCCTTATTTGTAAATGACAGAAACAATCCTACAGCAAAAAAAAAATAAAAATTCTATACTTAAAATTACCGACAACGTATTGAGTCTGTGCCCCTAGCCTTCTGTAGGTGTCGCTTGTTCCCTTGCGCTG
Source organism: Tenodera sinensis (assembly GCA_030765045.1). Lineage (NCBI taxonomy): Eukaryota > Metazoa > Arthropoda > Insecta > Mantodea > Mantidae > Tenodera > Tenodera sinensis. Next base: position 244,432,094 of record CM060964.1, on the reverse strand, counting down.
TTTATGCGATTCACAACTACAGAGCTGCCAACATATGACTAACAAAATCCATTACCTGGCCGATTTAGACTGATTTAGGGCCTTAAATTGCAAAGCGTGGCCGAGGGATTGATAACTCTAAACCACAAAGCGTAGCCGTAGGACTGTGAAGCTAAACCCCAATATCCAGGATGGGAAACTTTTTTTTTTAAAATAACGAGTAATATAGGTATAAGAAATAATGGTGTAACCGAGGTGAACGAGTATGAGAACTAAGAGGAACTTATTTATTGGAAAAGCCGAGAATCGATTTAAAACCTCGCCAATCTGCCGGATTTCAATCCCTCCATTAGGTTAGCGCTCGCCTAGGTGCATGCGCTATAGCGGCAAGATGTGATTTGTTGACATAACATAATTTTATTATAAAAGAAAGCGTCCTAAAAGGTGGCGCCGTGGCCGAGTGACTAGACCGTTCGCCTACTACCTAGAAGGCACGGGTTCGATCCCAGGGATTCCCATGTGGTATCCCTGGTGAACGAAGCGGCGTCTAGGCAGGTTTTCTACGGGTTCTGCGGTTTCCCCCGCCACTCATTCCACCAATTGCTCATCATCACCATTCCAATCATTCATTTCGCCTGCATTTCATATCATCCTCTTCCCTACTCTCATATCTGGTGCTGGGCTGACCACCTGTTTCCAGGTCTTCATCCTGTCCGGTCCATAGGTTTATTTTCTCCCCGACAGGCTTCTGACCCTAGGCACTGGCTTGTAACTCCTAAATAAGGGGAAGGTACTCAGGAAAAGAAAAAGGGTGGGTGGCTTACAGACTCCAGAAGCTCTAACATCAACTCTAAAAGCAACTCCTAAGGTAGTTTAGTTGTTGTTATTGCTGTTATTATTATTATTGTCATTGTCATTGTCATTGTCATTGTCATTGTCATTGTCATTGTCATTGTCATTGTCATTGTCATTGTCATTGTCATTGTCATTGTCATTGTCATTGTCATTGTCATTGTCATTGTCATTGTCATTGTCATTGTCATTGTCATTGTCATTGTCATTGTCATTGTCATTGTCATTGTCATTGTCATTGTCATTGTCATTGTCATTGTCACTGTCACTGTCATTATCACTATCACTATTATTATTATTATTATTATTATTATTATTATTATTATTATTATTATTATTATTATTATTATTATTATTATTATTATTATTATTATTATTGTTATTACTACTACTAGATACTATTACTATTATTACTATTATTATTGTTGTTGTTGTTACAACTATTGTCGTCAGTATTATCATTATCATCGTTGTTGCAGCTCTGTATAGTCGAGGTGTATAACACATTCTAGATTTCTATGGAGAAAACACGAAGATATCACTCTCTCTCTCTCTCTCTCTCTCTCTCTCTCCCTCCCTTCTTTGTCCTTCCTTCACTCTTTTCTACTTTACTGTCATTCCCTTCTTGCTTTGCCTATATACTTTATCGTCCTGTTATTTGGGTACTTCGTTGTTCGTTTACCGTTTCTTTATCTCCAAGGTCCGTTAAAGAGTATAAAGGCAGAATGTTAATATAAGCGGATGATTTTTAATATTTTTTATTGTATGCAAAGCTGTGTTAAAATATTCTATATTTACTTTGGCAAGTGATTAATCGGAAAGATTAAAGGTTTGATAAAATGTTACCCCGGAATTATCTTTCAGGGTATGCGTGTGATACTCTCCTGTAGTATAGCATAGCACAGCACAGCATAGCACAGCACAGCACAGTATAGCATTGTGCTTTGTTACAAAGTTACAGCACTGCACTTCAAGAGTTCTGGACTGGAACCAGTATTGCCAGATTGTGTGAAAAGTCGCGGTTTGTGCTGCTAAAGACCTCTTTCTGCCACAAAATTTTTATGAAGGCGATTTGCGAATTTTTGGGCTTTTAAAATACTTCTATAAACTGTGACTTTTATGATAATGCTGCTTTTTAGCTTTTTGTGGGGAAGAAAACACTCACACGACATAAGACTTTCGTGGAAATATATCTATGCTACAAAAGATCCAGCTTTTTCTCCCAGCATTTGTTAAGCCTTACACGTTCCAAATTCTCCGAACTTCCTCTGGAATTACTGAGGAGCACATCTGCTATTGGAAAACTTGACGGATCAGTGACATAAGTGATGGATCTTGTTACTTTCGGCTGGAAAAACTATTTTCGGTGACAAGATTCTTGAAGATCGTTCGAGTTTCTGGTGTGAGGCCGTTAGGGTTAAAAGCTCAGCGGGAGATAATGTTCTAAAACAATATTCTTTATTTGCGTTAAATACCCTCAGTGTTTCTATAAGTAATATCACAGTGGAAAGAGGTTTTTTTTTTTTTTTTTTTTTTTTTTTTTTTTTTTTTTTTTTTTTTTTTTCGCGAGTGACTTCGACGAAAACAAAATTAAGAAATCGTATGGACATGAATCTTCGATCTATTCTTACAATAAAAATGAGTAGATCAGAATTTGAATTTGAAATTTGAATCGTCAGTGCTGTCCACAGGTTCTATCGCGCATTAGTGCCTTCCCTGTAATATTAGATCTCAATTGGGACATTTATCAACGAGAGGAAATTGCGGAGGACGAGAAGATACTCTTCAGACACTCCAGTTGTAATTTTAGTCAAACTTGTTCGTACAATAACATTTTAAGTCCGGCAGTAATTATTTTATCTACACGGAAACGCACTATAAGAATCGTTAGAAAATGCGCAGTTTTAAAACTGCAATTTTAAAGTAAATTGCGTATTTTTAATACAAACATTGGGCGACTCCAGCTTAAACTTTGCGACTTTTTTAATGAATCAGGCGAAAATTTGTTAAATACTTTTGGCAACACTGCCTGGAACATGAAATAAACAAGTTTGGTGTTTATTTATTTATTTATTTCAACCATAAAACATATACATGTTGTGGTTGTGTCACTAAAAAAACTACTTACAAAATATAGTACTTACACAGGCACAATCTATCTACAAACCCTCATCTAAAACTCACGCTTACATCCTTAGATCTGCATTTACCTCAACAATGCAAAAACTCATCAGTTGAATAATAACACGTTTCCATCAAAAATTGCTTGAGATGTTTTTTGAAACGGTGAATGGAATTTATATTTTTTACTTCAATGGGTAATTTGTTGTAATATTTAATGCCTCTGTAGTAAAAACTATTTTCAAACAATTTTTTGTTATGTGGGGCTAGATGTAATTTAGTTTTTTCTCTTGTGTTATGACAGTGAATTTCAGAATTGGTGGTAAAATCTTTGATGTGTGTTTGCACTAGTACAATTGTTTCATATAAGTATATACAGGGCAATGGCATGGTTCTGCTAGTTACCTTGGGTGTTGTTTATAAACAAGTGAAGACTGGTGTATTGTAGACCAAATGAGTCATATACATACGTTTGGAATTTGTTTATTTTCGTAACTATTTACTTTTGTACCATTTCTTTTGAATTTGTTTTAAATTTTAGATACTTTACTTTACGTATTTTGGACAAATATGTTCAATCTTTTTGGAAAGAAACCGACAGAACAAGGTACATAGCATACAAGTGAGGTTATCTAGGGTAATAACTTAAAATAGTAATATTAAGTTAATTTGTTTTGTCACTTACAGATCAACGAGAAAATGATAGAGCCCCTAGAAAAGTCGGAAGAGAAATGGAGAGAGAGCGAAGAACATTGCAAAGAGATGAAAAGAAACTAGTAAGTCTGATTCCATTTATGAGTTAGGTTGATTTGTAATATATAATTTGGAGATGACAGCATTGTCTAATCTTTTGAACAATTTACTTGATGCACTTCCCATTTCATTGTTTAGAAACTAAATGAACAAAATGTCTTGAATATTTAGGTAAACTCCAAATTCAGGAATATTTGTGCCATCCTATAATTGTTTAGCATGTCCACTTGTCAGCCAGGAATTATAAAGCATAACAAGAAAAAGAGGAAATGTGCAGTGTGCAACATTGTCATTTATATTTGTATTAGAAAGTGATCACATAAGTTTTAGTTAATTGGGTACTAAGGATAATGGGATAGTGTTCAGTAAAGCTTACGCGATGAGTTGGTCAGAATTTCGGCAAAGTCCCACTTGGCAGTGGGATATTATTATATTATTTTATTGTATTATTATTATTTTTATTATATTATTATGAGCCGAAATGGATTTATTATTATTTTTAATCCATTATTATTATTATTATTATTATTATTATTATTATTATTATTATTATTATTATTATTATTATTATTATTATTATTATTATTATTATTATTATTATTATTATTATTACTATTACTATTACTATTACTATTACTATTACTATTACTATTACTATTACTATTACTATTACTATTACTATTACTATTACTATTACTATTACTATTACTATTACTATTACTATTACTATTACTATTACTATTACTATTACTATTACTATTACTATTACTATTACTATTACTATTACTATTACTATTACTATTACTATTACTATTACTATTACTATTACTATTACTATTACTATTACTATTACTATTACTATTACTATTACTATTACTATTACTATTACTATTACTATTACTATTACTATTACTATTACTATTACTATTACTATTACTATTACTATTACTATTACTATTACTATTACTATTACTATTACTATTACTATTACTATTACTATTACTATTACTATTACTATTACTATTACTATTACTATTACTATTACTATTACTATTACTATTACTATTACTATTACTATTACTATTACTATTACTATTACTATTACTATTACTATTACTATTACTATTACTATTACTATTACTATTATTATTATTATTATTATTATTATTATTATTATTATTATTATTATTATTATACGATACACTGGCTCATTCTTTATTATTATATTATAATATTAAAGTCCCACTCGGCAGTGGGATATTATTATATTATTTTATTTATTTATTATTATATAAAAATAATTTATTAATAATAATATAATAAAATAATATAATAATATCCCACTGCCGAGTGGGACTTTGCCGAAATTCTCACCAACTCATCGCGTAAGCTTTACTAAACAATATCCATTTTGGCTCATAATAATAATATAATAAAAATAATATAATAATAAAGAACGAGCCAGCGTATCGTATAATAATAATCCATAATAATGGATTAAAAATAATAGTAAACCCATTTTGGCTCATAATAATAATATAATATAATAATAAAGAACGAGCCAGCGTATCGTATAATGATGTATGGAGTTGCTCTACGCGATAGCGGTGTATGTCTGTACAATGCAAATAACCACAATATCTGATACAAACATTGCAACCTGCAGCTGGAGGGAGACATTGTATTGTATTGCAGGGAAAACAAGATAAGATGCACATCTTGTGTTACTGCTAAAATGGATTTGGGTTGCCAGAAACAGTTCATGCCCATTTAATTGCATATAAAATACCTTTGTTGAATTTAGAAGGTGTCACTGTATTAAAACATACTTCAAAGTATTGGGTCATTAAAATATATGATAACACATAAAATTCATCACTGCAACAATAAACCTAGATTATTACAACTATACACAGTAGTTATGTTTTGTTTAGATTTGCATTTGTTTAATTTATCTCAGCCATAATTGTTCTGTAGTATAGTAATGTTGTAGATGTTGTTCCCAGGAAATTGAAATAAAGAAAATGGTAAAAGAAGGAAACCGTGAAGGTTGCAAAATTTTGGCTAAGCAGTTAGTACAGCTGAGGAAACAGAAAACAAGATCCTGTGCTGCAAGTAGCAAAGTAAGTTCAACAGATATGTGCAAACAGGTGTTATGTATAAGTATTTTTTAGTGTTTGGTTTCATCTCTCCCAAAATGTTATCAGGAGGATGGGTTACAATGTAGATCACGAACAAGGATTATAGTCCTCTAGTGGAAGGACAATAGCATACATACCAAACATTTGCTGAAAATAATGGGTTTGGGTTGCCAGAAACTGTTCATGCCCATTTAATTGCATATAAAATACCTTTGTTGAATTTAGAAGGTGTCACTGTATTAAAACATACTTCAAAGTATTGGGTCATTAAAATATATGATAACACATCCATGGGTTCTCTCCACTGTACAGGGCCCTAATGACCTAGCTGTCGATGGGCCATTAAACCCTACTCACTCACTCTCTACTGTACAAGAAGATGTAGAGTCGCCGGGGAAATAGGTCAGCAGAGATGCACTAAAATCCTTACCACTTAAACAAGCTTCATATCTCTTTATTATATTAATAAGGAAAATGATGTCAGTATTGTTGGAATCACATTAAAATAGAATAATGTGTCAATAACGCTAAACAACACTCACTTTTTAAATTTCCTGGGAACATGTTTCAGAGGCTAGTTTCCTCCATTACCAATTCATTGTTAACTTTTGAGTTGATCTTCTTCTGATTACCCTCCCTGTATGGTGGACTTACAAGCCAGTGCCTAGGGTCGGAGGTCTGTTGGGGAGCAGAGGAACCTATGGACCAGACAGTGATGACCTGGAAGGAGGTGGTCAGCCCAGTGCCAGATATGAGAGTGAGGAAGAAGATGATATGAAATGCAGGCGAAGTGGGTTATTGTAAAGGTGATGATGGTGGACTGAGTGGCAGGGGAAATCGGAGAAAACCTGCCCAGACACCACTTGGCCACTGCGATGTCCAGTTGATAATGGAGGAAACTAACTTCTAATTCATGTTCCTGTAAATTTAAAAAGTGAGTGTTTAGCGTTGTTAATCAACCCGTTTTTTATTTTAAAACATATATTGTATTGTTCCATTACAAAATGGGTGTTTATTATTTTTCTAGCACTTAATGTACACCATACTCCAATTTTCAGATCATAGCGAGGTATTTCACGCAATAACACTTGCTTTTCAGAAACTCAGTATCAGCTGTGCTCGTGTTAATTTATTGAGCTAATTTGTTTAATGATTTTCAAGGCAATTGCTGTTAACTGGCACCAATTTCATCTAGTTTATTTTCTGTTAAAACTGGTCTAGAATGTCTCTTGCCTAACATCGACCGTAAAGCTTCAAATTTATTAACGATCGCGTGTATAATGTTTCATGCAGGTGGTACAGAAATCTTTGGAAACCTTTCAACAAACTCGCGCAGTGACCAGATTCATGTTTAAAAAACTTTGCCTATAAACACACATTCTTTCACAGATAAGTAATACACCGTGTTCACTGTAGCAACAGAGGCACTGTGAGTGTGTTACCATATAATCAACAGCACTATATAAACTTTCCATGGGCTCTAATGACCTAGCTGTCGACAGGGCCCTTAACCCTAGTGACTCACTCACTATATAAACTTTCCATATTCTTCAGAATGAATAATTTAAAAATAATTATTATTGAGAAAAATAAAAGATACATCCTATGAGAATAGTCCTCACATTCTCAGTAAGTTTAAGAACATTATCAATTCAGAAACAGAAAGCATTTTGCAAGAATTCTGTCGTACTTTAAGTAATTGTTTTGAAGAGATGAAACAAGCTTGCGAGCAGAGAGTTTCTGCTTTTGGATAAGCTGCTGTTAAGTAGACACGATTACATTGTGTAGTTTGCAAAAACAAACTTTGCATTTGAGCTGCTTTATAACATGAAAAGTCTGCAGTCTGTAGGGTCCAGCCATTCCACAAACAACATTCTGTAGTATCTATATTATAAAAGTCAATGTTGTATGTGCCTTATATACTCCTACACTCATGCACCAATTTCAACCAAATTTGTCATACATATTCTTTCAGACAAGAGTAAAGATACTGGGGACAGTATCACAAAAACCCACCCCAACATAAGAGGGGGTGGAAATGTTCATCCTTTGCTCAACACCTTTACTAAATAAAAAAAAAAATGTTATTCCATTCATTTAGGGACAGTAAAGCCTGGTTAATTCCTCCTATTTTTTATTAAGATGAAATATAAATTTTCTGCACCAAAATATTCTCATCATCCTAAATCAGTATATTTAATTGAATTTTAACCAATTGTTTAAGGTATCATTCTAACCCTCTTAGAATAATTTTGGCATTTTTAGTTAAAACACCAGCATGCTTAGGGCATGTGTGACTACCTAAGGAATTACCACCTAATGTGAAATGGGGTTGAAAATGTTCATTGGGAGGCATTTGGAGGTCTTTAAGTACGAATAGGAAATATAACACACATAGAAAAAGAATAAAAATACAGTAGGGATGCCATCACTCATCCAAGAGGTCCCAGGTTTGAATCTCGGTTAGAGGGAGTTATATGGATAAGGTTTTTTCTGAGGTTTTCCCTTATCCTGAGAAGACAAATGTCAGGTAACTTTAAGCTCTATGGATCTTGGGCCCATTTGAGCATCATTTCACTAATTTCATTCATTTATCGTCCAATGTGACACTACATTGGATGACGTTAATATAAAAAAAAAGATGGCATCACAAAAAAACACCCCTAACAGAGAGGGGGCAGAAAGTATTCAATGGGAAGCAATTTTGAGGTATTTCAACACAAACTTTCTTCCCAATACTTTTGTAAAATATCTTCTCTTTATTTTTTGAGCAGTGGTATAACAAAAATCAATGGCAGAGCGGGTGAAAAATATTTGGCAGAAACCAATTTTGGAGATATTTAGCATGACTGAACCTGTTTTCTCTATAATAAAAGTACAGGGTTCTTCATTTAAAACCTGACAGGCACACAGCATTTTGCCTGTGTGCAACTGGGTGTGCCACAGCTGACTTTGTTTCTACATAAAGTCCGCGCATAAAGCATGTGTGACTACCTAAGGAATTACCACCTAATGTGAAATGGGGTTGAAAATATTAATTGGGAGGCATTTGGAGGTCTTTAAGTACGAATAGGAAATATAACACACATAGAAAAAGAATAAAAATACAGTAGGGATGCCATCACTCATCCAAGAGGTCCCATGTTTGAATCTCGGTTAGAGGTTACCTTATAAAAGATGCTGGAAATGTCATCCATCCTGAACTAAACAAGAATTATATAGGAAGAACACATTCTGATTCACACATTAAGTTGGGCCATTGTAATGTTTCCAATTTCATTTCTAGTAAAGCTATAAACCACCCCTATTGGGGGATGGGGTTTGAAAATTGTTGGATGGAAGGACGTATAATTAGACTTGTTTTCTCATTCTTTTACTAAATAAAAAAAATGTTGCTTCATTCTTTTAGGGGCAGTAGTGTAAAAAGTCACCACTAGATGGGGTTGAAAATTTTGTGGTTGAATTGGAAATTTGATACCTATATTCTTTAGGACAAGAGCAAAAATTCTTTGAGGGTACGTCACAAAGAACCACACCCAGCAGAAGAGAAAGTGGCAAAGGTTCACTGGGAAGCAATTTTGAGGAATCTCAGCATAAATATGCTTATTTTCTCAATGGTTTTTCTAAATAAAAGGTTAGAAGTTGTTTCCTTCATTATTTTAGGGTGATGGTGCAAAAAATCACCCTTAATGGGAGATGGGATTGAAAGTTGTTTGATGGGAGGTGGTGTGGTGGATTTTCAGTATTAATGGAAAATTGACATATGCTCTTTAGGGCAAGAGTAAAAATAATGTTGGGTTCTAGCAAAAAATATGACATGTTGCTTCACACAACTTTCCCTACTCATTCTTCTACAAAGTGTTCTTACAGAGGTTCATTCTTCTACGAGGGTTGATCAACAAAGAGTAAGACTGATTTTCTTCCTGTAGCTTCCGTGATAGTTTCGTATCTGTAACATAAATATTTGAAAAGAGCAGGTTTTTATTCATAATGTCGGTAGGCGGTAGCACTCTCGTATTGGTAGGTTGGTAGTAATGCTCTATTTTGTAGGCCTACATGCATTTCACATACTAGACAATGGAGGTGATGCGAGAGGAGCAGTACAGCACAATCAAATTCTGTTTTCATTTAAACCATACAGCCACCGAAACTTATGAAAAGCTGAAGCAAGCGTACAGTGAAGATGCACTACCTCGTGCAACAGTGTTTAGGTGGTTCAAGGACTTCAAAGAAGGTCGACTTGTCAGTGTTAAACAAGGTGGGCCTGGTGTTTCGGCTTCTGCTGTGACTGAAGGCAACATCAACACAGCTGCTGTGATTGTCCGAGAGGATTGGTGTATAACATTACATAACCTCAGTGAAGTGTTGAAAATTTCATATGGCAGTGTGTTTACAATTATGCACGACCATCTTCATATGACCCAAATTTGTGTTCGTTGGGTGCCACGTCTGTTGACTCCTGAACAAAAGGCTGTGCGAATGGAGACAAGCCGTGAGGTGCTGCGTCTCTTTGCTGTTGGAGGGGATGCATTTTTTAAATTGATTATCACCGGTGATGAATCATGGCTGCATCATTATGATCCTAAAGGAAAACAAGCCAGCACAGTGTGGAAATCGCCAGGTTCTCCAACACCAAAAAAGGCAAAAGTTGTTCCATCTGCAGGGAAAGTGATGATCACATTTTTTTACTGTAATGGAATGATTTACCAGCATGCAGTTCCCCCTCACACTACTGTTACAGCAGCATACTACACGTCAGTATTGGCTACACTGAGGAAGCACATTGCAAAGAAACGACCAGAGCTTTCTCGGGCTGGGTGGCGACTTTATCATGACAATGCAAGGCCTCAGGTCGCAAATCAAGTCATGCAGTTTCTGGCTCAGTTCAACATTACCTGTGTACCACATCCACATTATATCCCTGATCTTGCACCCTAGGACCTTTTTTATTCTCATCACTAAAGGCAAAGCTTAGGGGTATTTGATTTGAGAACTCTGAAGCAGTGCTCAAGAAAAGTGAGGCAATTCTCAAGGACCTGACAAATAATGGTCTGCAGCACGTGTTCAAGGACTGGCAGAGACGCTATAAAAAGTGCATTGAAGTAGGAGGGGACTACTTTGAGAAAGATTATGTAAACATTGAATTGGAGTAATAAACATCTGTGAAAAAAATCAGTCTCAGTTTTTGTTGATCAGCCCTCGTATTTCTTGTTAATTGAGATAAACATTTGAGACAGAATATTGACTAATAGAAAATTGTTCATGTAAATATTTTTGTAAGAGTGTGTAAATTTTTAATTCTTTTAATTTGGGTGTATCAGGGACTTATTTCTTTTAATATTCAAGATCCAATGTCTTCTCGTCACTTTGAGTTCAACCAATGAGAATTGTTGCGCGGATGAATACATAAGAATGGCGGTGTTGCGTCATAGGACGCTTGGACTCTTTTCATTGGCGTCTGTGAGCTCAGAGTGAAAGGAAGTGTATTTTTGCTGATGGCGTGTGAACATGTAAATTACACCCAAACTTTTAACCAGCGTAGACGCTATCGAATTTTAAAAGTTGTTAACTAACTGAAATTGTGATAAAAAGTGTAAATAACGAATAAATGTGTTTGTGATAAAAGAACGTTGGTTTGTGCATTCCATTCTTTAACCATCGACCCTGAAAATAAGAGTAGCGTCTACTATAACAAACTTTCCACCTTTTAGTAAAAACATTACTCCTGCTGCTATATTCCTGCTGCTAGGTAAATACTTATTTAATAAAACCCCGCCTCAAATGGCTTGCCCAACGTGGAGCGCGAATTTAGAATGGAATGCAAAATTACGAGTACGAAGTGTTAACATCGAATGACGCTATCTCATCGTGCAGGAGAAAGACGCCATTAGACCATCGTCTGATATCAACAAAACATCGATACACGGAGAATCAACGTGGGAAAAACACCGAAGATCATCTGGCGAAGCCAACTACCCAGGAGACGTAAATAACTGGACGAAGAATCAACGAAAAAAAAAGTAGGATCCAAAATTTTTGTTTTTACATACATTTTATTTCCATTGGTTAATGCTACTCAGAAGTGGCAAAGTAGCAGGACTTTCAACATTAAGTGAATTGGATAAAGGAATTAAAATGTCGCGAAAAGAGATAGAAACAGGAGTGGGGGAAGGGGCAGATAGGCCTAGTTATCAGGAAGGATTAGAAAGTGAGGAACAGGCGGAAATAAGCAAAGACCAAAGGTTAATGATGATGATGTTTGAAAGACTAGAACAAAGTTTAGGTCAGAAAATAGAGGGAGTGAGAGAGGACTTGGAAAATAATAAAAAAGAAATAGGTCAGAAAATGGAACAAAATAATGCAGAATTAAAACAGGACATGGAACAGAATAGGGCAGAATTAAAACATGACATAGAACAAAGTTTAGGTCAAAGTATAGGTCAGAAACTGGAGGAAGTGAGACAGAACTTAGAACAGAAAATGGAATTAGGTAGACAGAACTTAGAACAGAAAATGGAATTAGGTAGACAGAACTTAGAACAGCAAATGGAATTAGGTAGACAGAACTTAGAACAGAAAATAGAATTAGGAAGACAGGAGTGTAAAGAAAATATGAAAGTAATGGAAACTAATTTAAAATTAGTACATAAAAACTTAAATGAAACAAAGGAAGCCTTAGAAGCTAGGATAGAAATTGTAGGAGATAGGATGGGAAAGATAGAATCAGAGATGAGAGAGAATAAAATTGTGTTAGAAGGAGAAATTGCTAGATGTAGGGATGAAATAACAGAATGTAATACAAGTGTAGACTGTAAGATAACAAATGTAAAAGCAGAAATAACTGAGGAATTAAGGAAAGAGATTGAGGTAGTAAAGAAAGACATTATTAATGAAACTGTAGAACAAATTGTAATTCCTAAAATTAAGACAATGAATGATGTGATGCTTTCACAACAGGATGCTATAAATGATATGAAACAAAGCCACTTAGAAATAAAGAATGATTTGAAATCAATTTGTGAAGAAATGAAAAAAGGGAAAGAAAGTTTGGCTAACGTAAATGATGTTGTGAAGGCATTACAAAGACAAGATGATTTAGATGTAAGTAATGTACAAGATGAGAGTTGAGTAGTGTACAAAATGTTGGCTCACCATACAGAGAAAGAGGTTCACAACCAAACAATGACACAACACATAACACATGTTACACCAACAGCATATTACATGAAATCACACCACCTACATTTGACGAGGAGAAGGGAGACGATCCAAAACTCTTTGTTAAAGAGATGGAAGAATATTTTAAAGTGAAAAGGATACCAAACGAGCTTAGGATGATGATAGTTAAGAAAAGCTTAAAAAACAAGGCATTGGAATGGCTCAGGTTAACATTAGCTGGTCATGAGTCGTATAGTTCATTCAGAAATTTATTCCTATCAAGGTATTGGGGCCCAGCTAAACAAAACCAAACTAGGGTAGAGCTAGCGACAGGTAGATACGATCCAACCAAAGGGTTGTCGCTAGTCGATTATTTTATGAAAGTAGCCAACAAAGGAAAGTTATTAGACCCCAACTTGTCGGAGGCAGAACTAATTGCCAGTATAACAAGACATTTCCCAGACACAGTGAGGACAGGGTTAATTGTTGCGAGGCCAGTGGATTTTGCAGATATGATAGAACTGCTGACAGCCTTCGAAACACAAAATGGTCGGCCTAATGAGCATAGACATAGGAACGGTCACCCAAACTCACCCATCCTAAACCGGAACACGGCTACGAACAACCAGAGTGAGGGAGAACATACAAATACTAGGAGCACCCATGAAAGGGGGAGAGGGGCACACCATTTCCCACAACCACATAATCATGGCGAGAGGATGGAGAACACAAGACAGCGGTACCACGACACAATACCGAGGGGTGAATCGAGATACAGAACGCACAGGTATGATCGTGGAAGACCAGGAGACCGTACCCATCAAGTGAATCATATACGATTCTGTAGGGAATACTTGAACAGCCATAGGCCGTCATACAATAGGGGTTCACGTCAAAGGGGCAGAAACCAAGGGAACACCGACAACGTAAGACAACAGGAACAGAATGAAAATGTGCCGGATAGGACCGATACTGCACAGAATACAGAAACGACGATCACCTCCAACGTCCAGGAAAACTAAGTACAAGTCAACTTTGTGTCCCGGAAGTTGACCTGTGTGGCAGTAGGGGCGATATTGACCAATGTAATGTATATACCTTGAGAAGACAGGCGAGTGAAAGAAAGGAAATAACCAATCCACCAATGATTAGGCTGAAGGTATGGGGCATCGAATTGCCAGCGATGATTGATACAGGAGCCAGCACATCAGTATGTGACGAACAGCTATTCCAGGAACTGATAACTAAAAGAAATGCTGAATTCTTACCTGTGTGTGGAGTGTATTGCAGCACAGCAATTGGCAAGAAAAAGGAACATGTTAAATACCAGGTAAGGCTGGTAATTGAAATCGGAAGTTGGAAGTTCGATTTTATTGCCCTAGTAATACCTAGACTAACAGCTACCCTAATCATTGGCAGTGATTTGCTCAACCTTTGGAGGTCGGTAATTAACTATGACCTACATGAATTTATTATTAAGGAAGGAGCCTCAGAATGCACTGCGAAGTTCCTGGAGGAAGAAACATGCCAGGAGGAACCAGACCAGACAGGGATCCATCCGGATGAACAATTCTTTGTGGAGAACATCAATGTCCACGAGAATAGGTTGGTAGACCTAAGGGTAAATAAGAAGAAAACAGGTTGGACGAGCGATGAAGAAACTAACGTTTGCAGCCATTGGATCTGCACAGAAGACGAATATGTTACCTGGGATAACTACCAACCTGAACCACTACCAACGGATGGAGAAGAATCGATGTTACAGCTAATCGATGAGAAGGTCTGGGGGGCACATGGCATCTCTGAAGAGGAAAGAAACCAACTTAGGAAAATATTGGTTAAAAACAGGAAAGTTTTCGATAAAAAGCCAGGTACGTGTAACAAGTACGTACATACTTTTACAGTAACGGATATTACCCCCTATTCACACAAATCCAGGCCCATCCCCAACTCCATCAGGGAGGAAGCTGACAGAGTAATCCAGAAAATGTTAGCGGACGGAATAATAGAGCCGTCGGACTCATGTTATGTGAATCCAGTAGTATGGGTCCATAAGAAAGGGGGAAAATTGAGGATGACCATCGACGCAAGGAAGATAAATGCACATACCTTGCCGGATCACTACAGGCCTGAGGGGGTAGACCAACTAATATCGAAATTGAAGGGAGGTCAACATTTCACAAGTCTCGACTTGACAGCATCGTTCTGGCAAATTCCTCTTCATCCAGATGTCAGGAAATATACCTGTTTCTTGCACAAAGGAAAGGTATACCATTTTTCAAAATGTGCCTTTGGACTATCGACCAGTAGCAGTGCACTACTGAGGGCTCTGGACAAAGTTTTTGGAGATACCATCGAGACTTTTGTGACGCAATATGTAGACGACTTTTTAATATACAGTGAGAATCCCGAGTCGCACTTACATCACATAGATTATGTATTATCCAGGTTCCAGGAAAGCAACATGACCCTAAATTTAGAGAAGTGTGAATTTTTCGTCAAAGAGGCTGAATTTCTAGGCCACATCATTACACCTGATGGTATACAACCTAATCCGGAGAGGGTCAAGGCCATAGAGCATATACCACCCCCACGTAACTTAAAACAGTTGAGGAGGTTTCTGGGCATTTTGCAGTACCAGTCGAAATTCGTGGTCAACTACGCTAAGGAATTGGTACCCCTTAGAGCACTGTTGAAAAAAGGTACTAAGTGGGAATGGAATGCTGAACACCAGGTGGCCTTTGAGAATATCAAAGAACTTTTCAAGCACAGTATTCTCCTGGAACGACCGGATCCAAATTCACCTTTTCTAGTATACACCGATGCTAGTGCACACTCATATGGAGCAATATTAGCACAGGAAGATGCAGATGGCAACAAACATGTGATTGCCACAGCTTCTAGATTTTTAAACAAAATAGAAGCCAATGCCTGCATAACCGAATTGGAAATAGGTGCAATCCATTTTGCGTTACAAAAGTTCAGACAATATATATATCTCTATAAAATAATTGTATATACAGATCACGTAAGCCTGTCCTTCATTCAAAAATGCAAGCTAACCAACTCCAAAATCTCAAGGTATATACATGAAGTAATGTCACACGACATAGAGGTCACACATATCCCGGGGAAGGAGAACATCTTCAGTGACTTATTGTCAAGATTAAGGTCGGAGAGTCGCATACCCGAGACGATATACAATCCACACCATGAAATCAAAATCATGCAGATGAATAGCAGAGAAAGCAACGAGATCTTGCAAGACTTCAAAAACATAGCGAAGCTACAACAAGAAGACCCTGAATTGAAGAGGCTATTCGACAAGGCTCCAGACATAATACCAAGATTGGATGCCAAGATAGGCAAATTTAGGAACATCCTATTTAAATTGCATGGTCGCGACGTAAGGAAGTGGAAAATGATGGTACCAAATTCCTTACAGGACAGGGTCATTTTGGCATTCCACCACTCGATGCTTCACTCCGGTACTGAGAGAACAATGCTTGCCATCGAGGAGGTATTGTACATCAAGCATCTTGGCAAGAAGGTCAGGAAGTTAATTTCCTCATGCGACCTATGCCAAAAGGCCAAGCCAATTAATGTAAAGTACGATGTCATCCCACAATCCATTGTGAGGAACGAGAAAAATGCATTGGTGTGTATTGACGAGCATGGAGAATTACCAAGGGGTAAAGATGGAAACAGATACATCTTTGTCATGTTTGATGTTTTCACAAAATTCACCAAAATATACCCCATTAGAAACATCAAAAGTAGAACATGCTTAGATAAAATCGTCAAGGACTACATCCCAAAATATGGGAGGATAAAATGTATTCTATCGGACAATGCAACCATGCATAAGAGCAAGTTGTTTCAGAACACCTTAGAAACATTAGGAATAAAATTGTACTATTCCTCAGCATATTATCCCCAGGGAAACCCGACTGAGAGAATCATGAGGGATATTAGTATTTATTTTCGTTTACTCTGCCACAGAGACCACACTTCCTGGACGGAAAAATGCGGATATATAGAGGAGGTGATTAACCATTCGGTGAACCCCACGACCAAGTTCGCCCCTATCGAGCTGATGACCAACACGAAACCAAGAAAATTAGCAATTGACATTGACACTACGATGGCTGCCCAGAGAGAATTATCAGAGAAGGAAAAATGTCAATTGGCATTCAGAAGGTTACAGCAGAAGG
This sequence comes from Tenodera sinensis, assembly GCA_030765045.1. Lineage (NCBI taxonomy): Eukaryota > Metazoa > Arthropoda > Insecta > Mantodea > Mantidae > Tenodera > Tenodera sinensis. The sequence goes on along the minus strand of CM060964.1, from coordinate 244,414,876 downwards.
CTGAAAAAGGGAGGAACAAGGTGAAAAGATTCGTCAGGAAATGGTCCCCACAAATTGGAGAAAAGGTGCTCTTAAAAAGCCACAAAGCATCCAAGGCATCTGAAAAAAGACCTGGAAAGATGGAGCTATTGTATACTGGACCACTGGTCATAACAAAACAGCTGGGTGACCACACATATGAGCTACAGAATACAAATGGCAAGTTGGTAGGAAGATACCATAAAAATAAACTGAAGCCATACAAAGAAAGGACCAAATAGTCTTTGTCAACAAATGTGTAAGGCAGGAATAATAGAGATGAAAGAAGATAACAATTTTTGATGGGTTACTTATAGGAAATTATGTTCAGAATAGGATTACAACAGGGAAGAAAATCAACATAGTCATTGGCTATATCGACCACAAAGAGCATTGTCAACAAAGACAGATGAGGACACTGATTGTCATTAAATAAATGAATCATAGCGACGGAAGATAATATGTTTTTGACATAAGGATGTCAGGGACAAAAATAAAAATGAATCAATTATGATGAAAAAGATATAATATTTCGACACAAAGATGTCGAGGGTAAATTGAGAAGAAAAATAATACAATTACAGAATAATTGTAAGTATAGAAGTTTTCTCTTATAAAAATAAGAGACAAAGAAATGACAATTAGTGAAGTGAGGAAAACCATAATCAGAAAAACAATGCCCATGAATTAAGATGAATATAGCCAATGCTAAGCTCGAAGAAATGTTGAACCAAACAACAATGAATAATAACCCAATCAAGAAAATTAGTACCATTAGTAACATCAGAGTTTAAGAACCGACTCAACAACCTGCCTATACATAAGCTTATAAGACAAAGAAGGCAAAGAACTGAATAAAGTATTGCCATAAACATAATCATAATCATTAGCTCAAAATTTGTATCCTGTTTTTCTCTCCTCATAGCAATGAATACAAGTCAAAAACCACATGAAACACTTAAATCATATTTGTGTCAATGTCAAATGTACAATAACTATGTGTTGTATAAGAACTGAATATGTGTTCTACAATAACTGAATATGTATTATGTAATAATTGGACATGTTGTGTAATAACTAAATGTGTTGTACAATAACTGGATATGTATTGTATAATAACTGAATGCATTGTGTAGTAATCGAATATGTGAAATTTATAAAGACATGCTGTATCATGTCAAAACGAAGGTCAAGGACAAACAGTGAAGAGGACTGAAAAAAAAAAAAAAAAATTGTACAAAGTGATTGAATCATAGGAGTAGGGAGAAGTATTGTATTGTGTTTCAAGATTGTAAATAAGGTGACAACTTGAAAAACAAAACAAGGGGCATATGAGACAGAATATTGACTAATAGAAAATTGTTCATGTAAATATTTTTGTAAGAGTGTGTAAATTTTTAATTCTTTTAATTTGGGTGTATCAGGGACTTATTTCTTTTAATATTCAAGATCCAATGTCTTCTCGTCACTTTGAGTTCAACCAATGAGAATTGTTGCGCGGATGGATACATAAGAATGGCGGTGTTGCGTCATAGGACGCTTGGACTCTTTTCATTGGCGTCTGTGAGCTCAGAGTGAAAGGAAGTGTATTTTTGCTGATGGCGTGTGAACATGTAAATTACACCCAAACTTTTAACCAGCGTAGACGCTATCGAATTTTAAAAGTTGTTAACTAACTGAAATTGTGATAAAAAGTGTAAATAACGAATAAATGTGTTTGTGATAAAAGAACGTTGGTTTGTGCATTCCATTCTTTAACCATCGACCCTGAAAATAAGAGTAGCGTCTACTATAACAAACTTTCCACCTTTTAGTAAAAACATTACTCCTGCTGCTATATTCCTGCTGCTAGGTAAATACTTATTTAATAAAACCCCGCCTCACATTCATTGCACCTTTATACATTTTCTTGTAGGGACAGCAAACTAAAACATTATTCAGATGTTTAAAAAGCTGTTTGCTATGTGATAGTTTTGAAATGACATACCTTTTCCTTGAGCCCTAATGACCTAGTTGTCGACGGCCCTTAAACTCAACATTCACCTCATTCATCTTTTGCTTGACTATGAGAAAAAAATAAATAGCAATTTCCATTTGAAAGAAATATAAATATTTGAGCATTCTAGCCAATAACAAAGAATATCTCAGAAATGGTTAAAGCCCCAAATATTTTTAAAAACCATCAGAGCCGTTTTTGAAAAAATAAAAAATAATAAATATTTTCCAGTTTGGAGAGGGGGATTTTCTTTAAAATCTTCATGTTGCATTGGTAGATGTTGAATTTAAATACCAAGTTTGGTATTTGACTAACTTTCAGCTTTGAGTTATGTTGTTTACAGACACAGTCACACACGCTTGAGCCCTTTTCTGAAGATGCCTTTTGTTGGATATGGGGACCTCAAAATGTATATTTTCAGTGAAACTTCCTAATCAGATTTATGGACAGAATGCAGTACTTTGTTTGCTTACCATAGGTTAGTAGAAGCGAAAATAAGAACAACCCCCAAAGGATGAGGGGATGGAAAATGTTTAGTAGGAAGTAGTTTTAAGGATTCTCAGCATAATTGGGCCTGTTTTCTCAATACTTTTAGTAAATAAAATTATAAATGTAGCTCAGTTCAGGAAAACTGAAACTGTTATGAGAGATGGAATTGAAAAATGTTCAATGGAAGGCAATTTAGAGGATTTTCAGTATGATTAGGAAATTAAATAAGACACATGGGTGTTGCGAAGGGGGGCATGGGGGGGGGGGGGTCGCGGCACCCTCCCCTCCCCCCCTTGGAAGTTGGTGAACTTAATGTGCAATCAGTTACTGACTATTAAACTATTATTTTAATTTTGGTGTAAAGAACAATTTTTATTTGGCACAAATTAATACGGTTATCTGCAACAAATATTATAAATTTTGACAATAAAATAATGAATTAATATTATCTGATTGCAAACTTCCATCATGTGGCCCCCCTTGGAAAAAAGTCTTCCGACGCTCATGATAAGACATACTTTTAGGACATGTGTAAAAATGCTGAATGGGTGCTTCATGAAAAGCACTGCTTATGGAAGAGGGGCAGAACTGTACAGAATAGACAAGAGGCTCAATTAAAAAATTATTTTCTTGTTTAACGACGCTGTCAATTGCCAGGATCACATCAGCGTCGCCGGTGTGCCGGAATTTTGTCCCGCAGGAGTTCTTTTACATGCCAGTAAATCTACTGACATGGAGCTGTCGTTTTTAAGCACACTTAAAAACCATCGGTCTGGGCCGGGTTTGAACCCGCGACCTTGGGATCAGTAAGCCAGTGTCTAACCAACTGAGCCACCCAGACCGACCAAGAGGCTCAAGTATTTTCTAAATCAAAGAATTTCACCTTATGCCTAACACATTCATTCAGATAAACTTAACTTTGCCATTTAGATAACCTATCATATCGATGCTGTAGAGAAACTCATATGTGATAGGCTACTATTTCAAATAAATAAGCACATATACCATTGTTGGGTTGATACCCTCAACCAAAAGTCAAAAATAAGTGGTTCTATCAATAAATATATATACCGGGTGGAAGGGAAGTCATTACATTAATTTAAACCAGTGTTAGATCTCGGTATTTGGAACACATTTTGTGTCTTATGTTTTTGTCTCTGACCATTTCCTACGGAGATATTTTAATTTTGTCAAAAACAAGCTGGCAACACAGCAGATTGTGTGGGTGGGACTTTCTCTAGCTCAGTACATAAACAAACTTCCTAACGGTGCAGCTAGAAAACATAAACACGTACCGTGCCTTTGCTTCTGTGTTTACTGTAGTGGCGGCTCGTGCCTTACAAACTAGGTGAAGAAGTTCACTTAAGCGTGCTGAAAATACAATGCAAAGCCGGTGTCCCACAGTACAACATTTTTGACCAAACTTTTTGTAACCAATGGAATTGCACACAAAAGAAGCAGTGTCTGTCATACTATACCATTTTGGTCCAATACAAATGACAGTTCACGTAGCAAGCGAGAGAAATAAACATGGCAGACACAAATATTAATTTAGCGATTACTATACTAAGTGTAGGTTTGGGATATATATCCACTAGTCTCAGTAGGAATAAAATGTATTAGAAGTAAAAGATGTTGGCAGACACGGTCTTTGTTACAAAGAAGAGAACAGGGCACTGGCCGAGCAGTATTGGGTCTACTCAAAACGAATTGAGGTTAGAGGACCTGGAAAGCTATCGCAATTTTCTACAAATTTGCGAAGATTTATTTCTCAACCTTCTACATCATGTTGAAGGCAAAATTAAGCATCAGGACAGAAATATGAGAAGCAGAAAAGAAATAAGAAACCAGAAACAGAGTCTGCTGTTTCCTTGAAAAGCGTCAGCTATCGCGTTTCTGTTTGTTTCAAAAGTGTTTAATTGTAATTTACATTTTAATGTTCTCCAAATCATTGTGCTTGTAAAGGGAATGGGTTACATTAATGAAATCTGTGAATCCCTCTTTGTTCCACACGTTATTTTTTGTTACTTAAAAGTAAATTAGGCCAGCAGAACAGCGATGGCTACTGCATAACCAAGAATGGTTATCGAACCAAGAGCATTTGAACTTAATGTCATTAGGCTTCCCTATTTTATTATCCTTTCTTTTAATGGGTATATCGATGACATCAGTGGGCTGCCTGAAGTTTAAAACCTCTTTCTCGCCTCATCTTTCCGCCTTGAAAATGGGTTTCTAACAAATTGCCAACTATATCATTCACTGGATTTATAACAAAACACTTATATTCCGTAATTCAAGTATTACAAACACTGGAGTCCAGCAAACTGCAAATTATACCGTTTACAGTTATGTAAAACACCACCTTTAAATTTACCACCACCTCTTCCTCAAGGTAGATGACTACTATCTTCTAACCGCGCGGAAACAGAAACCATCCCCTCTACCGTGTTCTGTGCCCCTACCCAAGTGAAAATATTTCTTGTTTGCCTGAAACATGTGCATGCATATACTATTTCCCCATACTACATGGTTTCGTGACGTCAGGTTGTTATGGTAGCCAAGCTGTTTGGTGCAACAGTTTCTTCCATAATTCTGACTGCTTCACTTGGCCTTGCAGCTGATCTGAAGACCCGCTCCCATCAATTTTCCCTACCGGCTGCCTGGCTGTAAGTTCCAAACAAAAGAAGGTTGGTCACTGACCCTACTACAGCTGCAAGCAGTTGAAGTTTGTGACTAAACTGTTAGAATGGCATTAATAATGCCAACATTAACAAAAATGGAATACTGCTATATTCAGGTGAAAACCTCTTCACCTGCTTCACTTGAATAACCGCCACTGGTTTACTGTGCATGTGTAAGCTAATCACAAGCATTAGCTTCCAAAACACAAGGCAAAAGCAAAAGTGTTTATATCCACAAACCAGGTCAATTCCCTGACCAACCTCAACACAACGTTGACATGTTACACGTCTGAAGGAGCTGAACGTAGTATTCCTTCACGTCTTTTAAGTAATTAATTATTTCGAAACCCTGTGTGATGTCTCATAATTACTACCGAAGGTATTCCTAAAGAAGTTACTCTATGCATTTTACAAGTAACAAACTGTTATCTTCGTATATTCTTGTGGAATCACACATCCAATTTGGATCAAAAACCATTTATTCTTTCAAAATTGGCTGGACCAAAGAACAAAATACCATTCGACTTTTTTGTTTGTAATGCTTCTATGAAGCACATATTAGAAGGAATGTAATGACTTCTCTTCCCTTCCCTGGAGAGAGAGAGAGACAGACAGAGAGAGAGACCAGGCTTCACTTATCTTATTTTAAGTTGGAATATACAGTAACCAGTTTTGTTATTCTTCAATAACATCTTCAGACTTCTTTATCTATTTCTGTTCTATTACTGTTGGTCCCCCTTAGAGATATCAGTGTACGCCACTGAGTATGTGATATTAGTATAGCGAACTCCAGATCTCCACAAACCACTCAATGCTTTTTGCATCAAAAGCATCATTGTTTCCAAATATTTGCTCAGCTGTTATGCATATTTTAGGTGCTTTTTTCCCATAAATTGTTGCCCTTTACATTTGTATATTTATTTGCAACAATAGGTTATCATGTTTCATTTCACCTCCTCATATGAATATCTGTGTACATGGAAGAGGAGCATACACCTCATCGTGCAAACTAAGACAGGCTGCACCATGGCCAAGTGGTTAGACCATTCGCCTCTCACCAAAATGACCATCCATTTGCCTCTCACTTTGGGTTCGATCCCAGGCAACCACATATGGTATTTGTGGTGGGCAAAGCGGCACAAGGGCAGGTTTCCTCTGGATTCTCCAGTTTCCTCTGCCATGTCATTCCACCAGTGCTCCATCTTCATTCTGTGTATCATCAGTGTCACTGCCTGCAGTGCTGCATGTAGTAAAAGCAGGAGTTACACACTACCCAAAAAACAAAACAAAAAAAAAAAAAAACAAGATAACAGAGATGGGGCATTCTTTGACTTAGAAAATACTTGAACTGCTCATCTATTCTGTCCTGCATTGTATATTTAAGAAAAAGTTTAAAACCATTTGATAAGCTTTGTGATCAAATCTAAATATTATGCCTTAAATATAAATATCAGTTGTTCATTTTTTATTTCTTAGTTTATTTTTTGACACAACATCTTTTATTTGTTTGTTAAGGAAGACACGTTTCAGGAACTATCGTTCCCTCATTTTGGAGACTACCTAAATTATTCAACATGGTGGTGATAGAGGTTGGATGCACCTATGCATTAGTATATCGCCAGGTGGGATTTCAAAATTGAAAGCATATTTTCTGTTTTTCCATATATAAATGTTTTCCCAAACTGTGAGTTCTGTTTTTCCTGAAATATTTTTTAACATTATCAGATTGTTTTCCTGATGTATACTTTGTTGCAGTCATTGCAGTTGATCTGGTATATTTCTGGTTTGTTCTCCTGTGGGACATCATCTTTTAATTTAGAATTTGATGTTTTTTAGGGAGTACCTATTTTTTGGTGCCAAAATGATTCATTCATTCATTTTTACTTATCCTTTTGAAACATATACATGTTGTTGGACTTGTCAAGTTACACAAAATACATACATATGAAAAAGAAAGAAAAAATACAATAAAGGTATATATATGACTAATGTCAATAAATAACATTTACACAAGGTATAAATATAATTTACAAATGTGGTTATGTATCAGTTATTTGCAATTCATCATTCATCTGTTGAATGAAAACAACCATTCATACAATATTTTGCAAGTTCCTTCTTGAAAACTTTATGGTTTGGAATGTTATGCTACTTGATTTTTTTTAATTTTTGGAATGCAGTTAGATGGTATGTGAATTTCTTGGATATTTTTTGTTTCTTTTTCATTAGGGATAAATGTGTTGGTCTTTTTTTATTCTTGGCCCTGTTCATGTTCTTATGTACTCTTTCTTTGGGGAATCTATTTTCTGTAGCTCTGTCCATTATGAAGTATATCTCTTGGCCATAATCATCTTTATTCATTGGCACATTAATTGTGCATAACAATTTTGAGAACTGCATGTTATTGGGAGATAGCGTTGTAACTATTTTGCTTTATGTGGTTATTGGTGTGTGTGGGTTCCCTGTAAATGCTGAATGTTAGGTTTTCTTGATGATTTTAAGATTGAGTAAAGATAGCTGTTTACATTCTTTTCCCAGTTTTTTTCAAGGTTTAGTAATTTTACAGTGTCTTCCAAGTGTTTTTCTGGGACTATTGCAAAAATTTCGTCAATATAGAAAATGTTACCAGAGTTTGAAAATCATTTCTAAAGTGCTCATAAAAAGTCTGCCAATAGTATTGATAGCGGGTGGCCCATAGCTGAGTTCTGTTTATAATACTTCACATTCAGTGTGAAATAGTTTCCTTCTATGCACAATTTAGTTAAAGTGGTATATTTTTTGACTTCTTATGCAGTTTTCCCTATTGTTTGCAGCCATTTTCTGACGTGTGTTGCCAATGATTTTGTTGGTATGCATGGGCATAGAGCCATGACATCAAACGAGACGAAGGCCTCTGTTTTATCTATTTCTACATCCTTTATTTTATGAATTAGGTCCAGAGAATTTTTTATGCTTAATATTTTGAATTTTGTAAAAGAGGAAAATCTGTGTGTAAGCCATTTTACTAATTTTTAAGTGGGGGCATTTATATTATTTGTAATGGGCCTCATTGCATTCCCTGGTTTATGTATTTTTGAAAGTCGATAGGTTCTGGGTAGCGTTGGGTTGTCTACTTTAACTTTGTGTTTCTCTTTTTTGTCTATTAATTTAATCTTCTATAGTTGCATTTTATTTGTTTATACACTGCTTTAGGGGATTCTTTTCTACCTTAGAGTATTGCTCTTGCTCCAGAAGTGTTTCCACCCTTTCCACATAGTCAGTTTTTTCCATAATCACTACTGTGTTCTCTTTGTCGACTTTTACGTAAAACACAGGTTTGCTTTTTAATGCTGTTACATTCTTGTGGGGGTTAAGTTTCTTTTCCTATTTTCTCTATTACTTTGCAACATTTGCTTGGTATTGTGTTTCATTTAGATTTTGGATATCTGCAATATAATTTTCGACTTTTCCAGAGAAATTACACATGTTTTCATCTCTTTGTTTAGGGACTCAAGTTCTACTGTTGTGAAGTTTTGTTTTGAGAAGTTAGTAATATTTATTTATGGTGTGGTTTTATATTTTAATAGTGTTTGTTTCTTTTAAGTATTTTGTTTCCCAAGTTTTCCCAAACTATACTTCCTAGCTTTTTGGTTAGTTTTAAACGTAATGCATACAATTTTAGCTCTTTACACTTCTATTTTTGTACAACTTATTTTTTTCTATTTCAAGGATCTTTTTATGGCTGCTCTTTCCTGTATTCTGCTGTTGTAATGTTTGATCAATTTCCCAACAAATTTAGGAGTGACAATTTTTATCCTGCATAGTTCGAGAAACCATATGTCCATGGCTATTTTCCTTTTCTTTTCTTTAGTTTGGCAAATAATTATTAGAATTTGATTTTTCTTGTATTTGAAGTTATTAAAATCTTGGAGGTTAAATGTAGAAGTTAATCCTACCTTTGTGGCATACATCTTATAATCTTTCCAATGGCAGCAATAGCTCCTGAAACATGCCTCCCTTGATAGACAAGTAGGTGATGTGTCAAAAAATTGACTTAGTAATACAAAATTAGTGTACATGGTCCAACATACACAAAAATTGTAATTTAAGTCAGTTGTTTATATTTTCTTCGGGTCAGCCTAGATGATGATCCCCAAGTCGAGTCAAGGTTGCTTGAGGGCACGCGGGGCTGAACATTACACTCACTGTGGGCTGCACAGCTACACAGTCCAGTATATCAGTGCAGTGGTGGTGTAATGCTACATATTAGTACTGCAGTGTCCTACTTATGATGGCTGCAACAATTGCGTGAAAAATTTGAACGTAGATTCCAGGACATTATACCACTTGAGAAAAAATTTAAGTTATTTGCAATACCATTTTCAGTGGATATCCTCAATAGTCCTGTTGAACTGCAGTTGGAAGCAATGGATTTGAGAAATGATATTGAGTTAAAAGATAAATATCAAAATAGAAAGAGTATAAACCATTTCTACACTTCTGTAAAACGTGAAAGATTTCCTAAACTCCACAATTTAGCAGGAAGAATTTTGTGCATGTTCAGGACAACCTATGTTTGCAAATCAGTTTTCCTTAATGAAGTGCACAAAGTCACATCACAGAAGCCAATTAAGTTATGAACACTTGAAAGCATCTAAAGCAAGAACAAAATTAGAAACTAAAAACTATTTTGTATAGCTTTGAGAATGAGTTGGAGTCAACTCGAAACATTGTCAGCTTTGCACCAAAGAACTTGCAATATTACTAAGATAAGTGAAGTTTTTAGTTTTTAATTTTGTTCTTACTTTACATTCTTGTTGCTTCACTGTTAATAGCTTCATTTTTCTTAATTAACTTGAAAGCATGTTTGTGATTGGGTAGCTCACAAACAATAGTCCCACGTATTGAACAGCTGGTGGAAAAAAGACAACTGCAAAAATTACAGCGATTGTCAGATGGCTAAGAAAGTAGTTTTCATAGAGACTTTTATTTTAAGAATATTTTGTTTATTTGTATCGTTTACTTCATTGAATTGCATAGTACCAACAAGAAGAAAGTTCTAAGTCATATTACATTATTTATTTAGTTTGTTAGTTTTATACAAGTGTTTGTATTCACTTAATTGAATTTCCTGCTAATAAGATTTTATTTTGTATTATATTAGTTATCAGTATTAAAGTGTATAAAATACTGCTATCATTATTATGTAATTGACAATGAAAGTGAAGTTAATTTACACAATCGTAGTTCCGCCACTGTAGCACCTCCATTTCTTGCCCGCAACTGGACGGTCAGGGCTTGAGGGCTTTTACTTCTGCCCAAGCAGGCAGTGTGTTGGGGATGCCTGATCTAGATATTAGATGACATAAGAATAAATTTAAAAGGATTTTAAAGAGAATACGTGTAATTCATTTTCTTAAATCAAGTTAATCTATTCACCTTTCCCCCAACATAAAGAAAAAGGAAATCTTATTCAGTTAGAGGTAGATTTTACAAAACTGTGCTTCAGTTTTTTAGACATGGAGAAACAAAGAATTAAGTAGAAAATAAACCATTAATTTTCTTTACTCTAGGGATTTTGTAATCAATTTTATTATATAAATAGATACACTATTCAGAACTTATAACTGTAATAATTTTTGTACCTGCTTCAATAAATAGAAAACTATTAAGGCATTATTGAATCAGTATTCTTTCCCTGAATGAAAATTTCCCTTAAAGATATACCTTTATTGCATTTAATTACCTATGTTACAGTTACTGAGCATTGGTGTTTCCAGTGAGGTTAATGGAGCTAATATGAAAAGGGCCTCTTCTATGAGTGATACCACCAAAACAATGGCTAATATGAATAAAGTAATGAAGCCTGAGAAAATTTCATCTGATATGCAAGTCTTCAACCAGACAGCAATGAAGATGGAAACGACAGATGAGATGAGTAAGTACAATTTATAAGGAAAATTAGAGCTTCAAGTGTTAAAAGCATTTATCTCTTTCTATATCATCATCTTCTTCCTCCTTTTCTTCCTCTTCTGCTGCTGCTGCTTTTTCTGCTTCTCCTCCAAGGATTAGGCTCCAACTTCACATTATTTACTTTATTCCTGTCTTTTTCTGGACATCCGATATCCCTTTTTCCTAAGTTTTTTCTCTGTCAATTAAAGGTGATGTGCCATCTTCACTCATTCAGTTCAGTACTCTTTCCACTTATGTTTATTTTCTTCAATTTAATTTATAATTTATAAATATTCAGTTCTTCTCTAATTGTTTAATTTCTTATTAAGACCGTTCTAGTGCATCCTTTGATTCTTCATAGAAATCCCATTTCCACTGTCTGAATTTTACTTTTGTTCTTTTATTACCCATGATTTGCTTCCACTCATGGGCACAAGCATTGCCATGTCATGTAGAATTTCAGTTTTGTTTCTTTCCCCTTTTTTTGGTAGAGTTCTTGTTATGATTCCACATATTAATTGAATGTATTGTGACATTGGGTCATTCAACAATATACAGATGAGAGGAGGCTGGGTGACCTTGTATATGGCAAGCGGCTATATATGTGCATGACTGTAATAATGGCTGTAAACATAAAGGAGGTACGAGGCTACCGGGCAACTAGCGACTGTGTGTGTGAGATCGAACAGCATGATAACACCTTGGTGTCCAGCAAGCTCTAGAAGCTTCTTTACTGACAGCCCCATTGTACACGTGCACAGAACTCAAACACTGGCTCCAGTACAAATAGGACAGACAGTGAGCAGTTGAGTCAGTTTTTGGAGTCAGAGTAGCTTTAAATAGTTCAAGTTGTTGTGTACAGTTAGTTTTAGTAACAAGAGTGCATCAGTCAGCCTATCAGCAAGTGTGAGTCATTGAGTGATTGTATCGTAATAGTAAAGATATAAGAGACAGTGAAACTGGAGAAAGATATTGAAAGACTGAGAAAGATTATCGGAAGAACAATTGAGGTGCTTAGAATAGCAAGGGCGTAAGCGCCAAAGTACGAACTTTTTGTTTTTCTTGCAACATACAGTATGAAGGCTTTAATGGCTATTAAGTTTGAATGCTTGATACGCCCTGGATATGAACAAATTCTCCATTTGAATATAGCATGGTGTTAGACCTTACGTGCTTCAGCCGAATCTCGAGAACCACAAAGGCGTGGTGCAGTTTTTGTAATTATTAAATAATTCCTCTTAGCACCATTCTAAATGATTTAAAACGTTTCCACTTTTTCATTTAGTGGAACTAATGCTTGATGAAAGTCTGGTGAAAGTTCTATATTCACACGTTACACCAATACGTCCTTATGTCTTGATTACACACACACGAATGGGCAGATTATGGCGTCCTCAGGTGACACCGCCTTTTTCGTATACATCTGCGTATGCGTCCATCAAATAGTTCTTTTTTGTTAGGGAAGCGATCCCTAACCATCCTCCCTTACTTTAATTATGGAACACATATAATTCTAATATTTATACATATATATTGAAATCAAATATGGAAAGATTTATGACGTCTTTGGGCAAACTTAGTTGTTCATAACAATGAACATTATTAACACGTTTTTGCCATTTAACCAACTCATACCAATATCAAAAAACAAATTACACTTTTAACAAATATTCACATAAACGATTTTCTTTTGGGGTCTTCTAATATTCTGTCTCACATGCCCCTTGTTTTGTTTTTCAAGTTGTCACCTATATTTACAATCTTGAAACACAATACAATACTTCTCCCTATTCCTCTGATACAATCGCTTTGTACAATACTTTTTTTTTTCTTTTACAGTCTTCCTCGCTGTTTGTTTTTGTCTTTTGTTTTGGCATGACACAGCATGTTAATACCGAAATTTAGATTTCCAATCGAATGGGTTTGATAAAGACACGTTTTAATTTAATTGCCGGATGTGAGATTTGCGATAAGTGTTAAGTAATAACATAAATAGATGATAGAGCAGGAAGTGTTGTAAGGTGAGCAAGATATGAGTAAATAATAGTCGTTAAATTTGTAGGATAAACGCATTATTGGTTTGAAATTAACGAGTCATGACGTCATACTACATAGTTTAAATACACGTTTGAAAGTCAGGTCTGCTAACCTTAAAAGTCGCGCGATATATTTAATAAAATATAAAGTAAACATCGTTTAATCCTAAAAAGGTAATTATATATTCGAAATTCATAAAAGAACATGTTATAATAGAAAGGGACATTTCTAAATTGCGGGAAAAGGAAATAGCATTTTGGATACGAGGCTTTCTTGGATGACGTCATGACATTCAAATTGGGAGAGAACGGTTTTTCCTAGCTTGGGGACGCCAGAAAGCGTCACTACTCACCCCAGACCAGTGCTGCAGGTTGTGCTGTGCGGACGTGAGTGCGATTCCTCTACATATACAATCGGCATAGCTCCCGAAAATATCTAAGATGCAATAAACAATATATAAAGGTTTTCTTGGGTAGTCTATTTGATAACACCTGCGCGTACCCGAGATAAATAAAGAGATCTCAATCTGAGCTAGCGGAAAAAGAACCAAATCAACGGGCGACCACGAGACCAACGACATTTAAGCATCAATGGCGATATATCGAGAAGCGAGCAACGACGACTATTAGCTACAATGTCTTTATAAATTTCACACATTCAGTTACTACACAATACATGTTCAGTTATTATACATCACTTATTCAGTTATTATACAATACATATTCAGTTATTGTACAACACATATTCAGTTATTATACAACACATATTCCTAAGATTTTACATTTGACATTGACATAAATATAATTTAAGTGTATCATGGTTTATTGTGTGGCTTTTGACTTATGTTCCTTGTTATGAGGAGAGAAAAACAGGATGCTAATCTTGAGCTAATGATTATGATCATATTTATGGCAATATTTTATTCAGTTCTTTGCCTTCTTTGTCTTGTAAGCTTATTATGTATAGGCAGGTCATTGAGTCGGTTCTTAAACTCTGATGTTACTAATGGTACCATTTTTTTAATTGGGTTCTTATTCACTATTGTTTTGTTCAACATTTCTTCAAGCTTAGCATTGGCTATATCCATCTTAATTCATGCTTCTCTGACTATGGTTTTTCTTACTTCACTAATTGTCACCTCCTTGTCTCTTATCTCTATAAGAGAAAACTTCTATACTTATAATTATTCTGCAATTTTATTATTTTTCTTCTCAATTCACCCTCGACACCTTTGTGTCAAAAATATTTTATCTTTGTCATCACAATTGATTCCTTTTTATTTTTGTCCCTGACATCCTTATGTCAAAAACACATTATTTTCCATCGCTATTCACTTCTTTAAAGACAATCAGTGTCCTCATCTGTCTTTGCCGACAATGCTCTTTGTGGTCAATATAGCCAATGACTATGTTGATTTTCTATCTTGTTGTATTTTCCAATCTCAACATAATCTTCTATAAGTAACCCATTAAAAATTATTATTTTCCATCATCTCTACTATTCCTGCCTTACATATTTGTTGGCAAAGACTTTTTGGTCCTTTCTTTGTATGGTTTTAATTTATTTTTATGGTATCTTCCTACCAACTTGCCATTTGTATTCTGTAGCTCATACGTGTGGTCACCCAGCTGTTTTGTTATGACCAGTGGTCCAGTGTACAGTAGTTCCATCTTCTCTGTGTAGCCATCATGGTGTCGATGTCAATTGTCAATCCCTTAGGTTTTGTGTTGTTGGTCATCCACTCGGTTGAGACGAACTTAGTCGTGGTAATTTCCCTGAGTGTTGGTGGTGGTTGTTGTTTCTGTATTCTGTGCAGCATCTGCCCTATTTGGCACATCTTCCTCTACTTCCTGCTGTCTTATGTTGCCAGTGTACCATTGGTTTCTGCCCCTTTGGCGTGAACCCCTGTTGCATGACGGTCTTTGGTTGTTGAAGTATTCCCTACAGAATCGTATGTGATTCACTTGATGGGTACGGTCTCCTGGTCTTCCACGATCATATGTATATGTTTGGTATCTCGATTCACCCCTTGGTATTGTGTCGTGGTACCGCCGTCTTGTGTTCTCCATCCTTTCGCCATGATTGTGTGATGGTGGGAAATGGCGTGCCCCTCTCCCTCTGTCATGGGTGCTCCTAGTATTTCTATCTTCTCCCTCATTCTGGTTGTTCGTAGCCGTGCTCCGGTTTAAAATAGGTGAGTTTGGGTGACCGTTCCTATGTCTGTGCTCATTAGGCCGACCATTTTGTGTTTCGAAGGCTGTCAGTAATTCTATCATGTCTGCAAAATCTACTGGCCTTGCAACAATTAACCCTGTTCTCACTGTGTCTGGGAAATGCCTTGTTATGCTGGTAATTAGCTCTGCTTCCGACAGGTTAGGGTCTAATAGCTTTCCTTTGTTGGCTACTTTCATAAAATAATCGACTAGCGATAACCCTTTGGTTGGATCATATCTACCTATCGCTAGCTCTACCCTAGTTTGGTTTTGCTTAGCTGGGCCCCTATACCTTGATAGGAATAGATTTCTGAATGAGCTATACGATTCATGACAAGCTAGTGTTAACCTAAGCCATTCTAATGCCTTGTTTTTTAAGCTTTTCTTGACTATCATCATCCTAAGCTCATTTGGTATCCTTTTCACTTTAAAATACTCTTCCATCTCTTTAACAAAGAGTTTTGGATCGTCTCCCTTCTCGTCAAATGTAGGTGGTGTGATTTCATGTAGTATGCTGTTGGTGTAGCATGTGTTGTGTGTTGTGTCATTGTTTGATTGTGAACCTCTTTCTCTGTATGGTGAGTACATTATTCAAATAACTCTCATCTTGTACATTACTTATATCTAAATCATCTTGCCTTTGTAGTGCATTCACAACATCATTTACATTAGCCAAATTTTCTTTTCCTTTTTTCATTTCTTCACAAATTGATTTTAAATCATTCTTTATTTCTAAGTGACTTTGTTTCATATCATTTATAGCATCCTGTTGCGAATGTACTACATCAGCCATAGTCTTAATTTTAGAAATTACAATTTGTTCTACAGTTTCATTAATAATGCCTTTCTTTACTACCTCAATCTCTTTCGTTAATTCCTCAGTTATTTCTGCTTTTACATTTGTAATCTTACAGTCTACACTTGTATTACATTCTGTTATTTCATCTCTACATCTACCAATTTCTTCTTCTAATACAATCCTATTTTCTCTCATTTCCGATTCAATTTTTCCCATCCTATCTCCTATGATTTCTATCCTAGCTTCTAAAGCTTCCTTTGTCTCATTTATGTTTTTATGTACTGATTTCAAATTAGTTTCCATTACTTTCATATTTTCTTTACACTCCTGTCTTCCTAATTCTATTTTCTGTTCTAAGTCCTTTCTCACTTCCTCCATTTTCTGACCTATCTCTTCCTTATTCTGTTCTAGTTTCTGGCCTATACTCTGACCTAAACTTTGTTCTATGTTCTGTCTCAATTCTACGTTATTTTGTTCCATTTTCTGACCTAATTCTACCTTGTTTTGTTCCATTTTTTGACCTAAACTTTGTTCTAGTCTTTCAAACATGATCATTAATAACCTTTGGTCTTTTCCTATCGCTACCTGTTCCTCGCTTTCTGGTTCTATTTGATAACTAGGCCTATCTGCCTCTTCCTCTACTCCTGTTACTAGATCTCTCTCTTTTTGCGACGTTTTAGTTACTTTATTCAGTTCACTTTGGCTTAAAAGTCCTGCTACTTTGCCGCTTCGCAGTAACATAAAAATTAAAATAAAGTGGATGTAAAAATAAAAATTTTTGGTCCAACTTTTTTCTCGTTGTTTTGTCCAGTTACGTGCGTCTCCTGGGCGGTTGGCTTCACTAGACGATCTCTGGTGTTTTCCTGCATTGATTATCCGTTCATCGGTGTTCTGATGAAGTCGATATCAAACGATGGTCTAATGGCGTCTTCTTTCTTTTTGGCGCGAAGATATGGCGTCACTTGGTATTTCGTGTAAGTTCATTTCTCGTAATTTCCATTCCATCCTAAATTCGTGTTCCACGTTGGGCAAGCCATTTGGCGCAGTTTTTGTAATTATTATATAAAACGTTGCGTCTTTGAGCTATTGAGATCTTTGTGATCTCAGGGTGTGGTAACGGATGGAATGAAAAATCGCACGACGTTTCTTCACCACAATGTATTATTTTATTAACACTTTATCGATATTTTACATTAAATAATTCCTCTTAGCACCATTCTAAATGATTTAAAACGTTTCCACTTTTTCATTTAGTGCAACTAATGCTTGATGAAAGTCTGGTGAAAGTTCTATATTCACACGTTACACCAATATGTCCTTATGTCTTGATTACACACACACGAATGGGCAGATTATGGCGTCCTCACGTGACACCGCCTTTTTCGTATACATCCGCGTATGCGTCCATCAAATAATTCTTTCTTGTTAGGGAAGCGATCCCTAACCATCCTCCCTTACTTTTATTATGGAACACATATAATTCTAATATTTATACATATATATTAAAATCAAATATGGAAAGATTTATGACGTCTTTGGGCAAACTTAGTTGTTCATAACAATGAACATATATTAACACGTTTTCGCCATTTAACCAACTCATACCAATATCAAAAAACAAATTACACTTTTAACAAATATTCACATAAACGATTTTCTTTTGGGGTCTTCTAATATTCTGTCTCAGGCGTATGAGCCAACCTGACAGCTGGAGCCGGCTTCTATGCTGTGACAGTCGCTCTTTAACAGAATGTACCAATAAATCACTTAAGAGAGGGTACTGTTTATTTTCAGGCCTTTACCCCTCATAAATAGTTATTCCTTATCCTTTCAAACATTTTTGCGGTTTTGTAAATAGTTTTTGCATAGATGTACTCCTGCCTGCACAAAGTATTTCTTTAGTTCAGTCTGTTGCTTTTAAAGAAAGCTGTAACATGTTTTAGTGGCTTGCAGCTCTCGGTTCAACTTCTGTTTAGTATTATGTTTCTAGAGTTGTTGTTTACTAACAATACCATTGAACAAGTGCATTTAGCATAATGATTTACTTTTATTAAGCACTATGAGTGACACAGTGATTTTATTTCTCACCACATAAGTCATCCCAGAAAATGCTGCATGCAAAAAAACCAATGGAAAATGCATATGGCCAAGAAGAAGATGAATACAGTTGAAGAACACGTAAGTTAATAAACCAAACATGTAGTAAAGGTACACACCAGAGGTAGAAGAAGAGGCAGCAGCAGATGACGATATTTCACATTACTAACATACTCTGGTTCCTCACGGCACAGCGGTTAAACATCTTCGGTGATCTAGCCATATTTTTTGTTAACTTCTTTATATTCACTTTAGAACTATTGTTAGTATTAGAACAAATATTTACGAATATTAGTTAAAGTATTGCTTGCAAAATGCTAACTTTACAAGTAAGCGTTTTGGTTATAACATGCATGAAAGCAACGTTATCTGAAATATATTGTCAATGTAATTAACCTTCTGAAATCTTAAATACGTGTCAAATAACATTTTACATACCTAATTAGCAGTATTAATGCATTACATCTGAGCAATTTTTGATCTCTCAATAGATGATTTTAATATGTACTGCATAGTAAAACTTTAATTGCATTTTTCTCAGAACTAGCTTTTGGTGCATATGCCCTTGCTATTCTAAGGGCCTCAATTCTGAATTGTAATAGCAGAGAAGACTATAAACTGTGTTAGCAATGAGAAAGAAATTGTGAATTTTTAGTAAAATTTAGAGGAAACAAAAGGGTTAGAAAAAGTAAATGAACTTCATATTTTTGCACATTTTGTTACTCTAGTGTCAGAAGTGGGATACATTGGGATTGTTACATTGTTGTCAGAAGTGTGACGTGAATGCCATGATGGAAGGAGATTCGGAAACCAGGATGATGGCATTGCTGGAAAAAGTATTGCCCAAAATCTGGAGTGGAGATGTTGGGTAGTAAAATAAAGATATGGAAATCCAGGTTGGAGGAGATGCAAGCAGAGACATCCAAGATGAAGATGGAGCTTCTGGCGAAGTTTGACAGGGAACTGGTCGGCGTGAAGGAAGACGTGGAAGAACTCGGCGGGAAGGTGGGAGACCTCTGCCAGCACGTCAACGCCATGGAGGACATCGGGAACATCTTGGCACCCTGGAAGGAAGAGTTTGCAGAAGCATCAAGGAACTGGATACCAGGGGCAGACAGGATAGCATGGATCTGGGGAGGGAGCACCTAGTGGCCGAGGTGACTGTTGCACCTGTTTTGTAGTGTGGAAGTGTACGTCACAAGGAAGACAAAGAGCCAGCTCAAGGACCTCATCGAGGATCCCCTAGAGGAATGTGCCGGGGATGTAGCCAACCAGGAGATCTGGAGGAACCATCGGAACCATCCAATCAGGTGTCGCACAGTGCCATGAATGCAGAATGTATGCCATCATCACGGATGACAGGATACAGGGGAAGCCATGCTGGGTACGAGTGAACATGAGTGCAGCAGTGACCGTGATACGACCGAATGTGGCAGAGAATATGCCAACGAGCAAACTGAATTGACCCTGCAAGATAGTGACAGCATCGGATGACACCTTGCCTGTGGAGAAGGAGGCCTGGCTGGAGTTGACCTTGGGGCAGAGCATTATGGGTCTGTAGGTTTTCATCGCAAGGGTGGCTGAGGAGGTGATATTGGGAATGGATGCCCTCAGGAGCCACAAGGTGACAATCCAACATCGGCAGGGAAGGTCTACAAGTCGGGACAGACAAGATAATGTGCCAGAGCCCCAGCGAGCATCTGAAAGTCTGCAGAGTGACCCTGGAGAGGTTGTGATTGGGTACTTCAGGAGCAAGGTGACAGAGAAGGTGCACCCGAGGAGGTCAACAGTCATGGAACCCCGGGGGTCATTTCCACGTTGTGTGCAGGATGGTGCGCCAACATACCTGGATGACGGGCAAGTGGAGGAAGACATGTCACAACCAGCGAGGTGATCACAGAGGTGTCAGGCAGTGTCGCAGACGTCACCCTATCTGGATCAAGGGGTGATATCCAACAACATTGCTGAGGACCATACCATCTGGAGAAGTGATACGATGTCGAAGTCTACTGCACTCAGGGGATACCCTGAGAGAAGATGGTGATGATACATCGGGGTCATCTTGCCAGCTACAATGGTGCTGGTCAAGACGACCAGTGTTGAGGAGGGAACAGTGTGATATTGGGTCGTTCAACAATATACAGACAACATGAGGCTGGGTGACCTTGGATACAGCAAGCAGTTATTTGTGTGCATGACCATAATAATGGCTGCAAACATAAATGAGGTCCGAGGCTACAGGGCAACTAGCAAGCTCTAGAAGCTTCTTTACTGAGTCATTGTACACTTGCACATGGAAAGAACTTGAAGGGTGTTATGTCATGCTGGCTCCAGTATAAATAGGACACACAGTGAGCAGTTGAGTCAGTTTTTGGTGTCAGAGTTTAATGGGTGTCAGAGTAATTTTAAGTACTTGTTTAAATCATTGTGTACAGTTAGTTTTAGTTACGAGAGTGCATCGACCAGCCTATCAGCAAGTGTTGTTGTTGTTTGTTGTGTTTAACGCCCGCTTTTACTACTACGGCACCGCAGGCGGTGACACTGATGATACATGGAATGAAGATGGAGCACCGGTGGAATGAGATGGCGGGGGAAACCGGAGTACCCGGAGAAAGCCCGCCCTGATGCCGCTTCGTCCACCACGAATACCACATGCGGGTCCCTGGGATCGAACCCGGGCCGCCTAGGTGGTAGGCGAGCGCGCTAACCGCTCGGCCACGGCGCCGCCATATCAGCAAGTGTGTGCGTTGTTGAGTGATTATATCGTAATAGTAAAGATGTAAGAGACATTGAAAGACTGAGAAAGATTATCGGAAGAACAGTTCTGAATTGTAATAGTAGAGAAGACTATAAACTGTGTTAGCAACAAGAAGGAAATTCTGTATTTGTAGTAAGACTTAGAGAAAATAAAAGAGTTAGAAAAAGTAAACAGACTCCGCAGTTTTGTGCGTTTTGTTACCATATTTATCTTATTTTCTATATCTCTATTTATGAAACCTATATCACAACCAAAATAATTACAATTTATAACTTGTTCCAGGTGATTATTTTCCAGTACATATGTTTGTTCTCATATATTTATTTTCCAGTTGTACAGTTTATAAACAGAGCGCAGTAGGTTTACTTTGCTATTTTGCAGTACTGTGATATCATCTATGTATAACATGGTAACTACGAATTCTTATTCAATTGTAATTATGGATGCATTTTCTTTATTCAGTTTTTTTATAAGATCTTCTACATATATATTAAATAAAGTAGGTAAAAGACTGCATCCTTGCCTCACTGCTTTTTTTGTTGTTATTTCTTTTGATTTGGATGTGCCTAGCTTTATAACAATTTGAGTATTTTTATACATACTTTTAATTACCTCTAAAATGTACGAGGGATATCCCGTTTGTCCATTATTTTTCATAAAACCCTACTATTCATAAAATAAACCCAGTTTGTTCTTCCTCTAAAATAACTTCTTTTACTTGTATATGCTTTAAATCATTATTAATAATGTTGGCATTAAGTTTATAAGCAGAATTTAAAATACTTATACTTCTGTAATTATTTGGATTGTTTCTCTGACTTATTTTAGATATTTGAATTATCTCAGTAAGTGTCCAAGATTCAGGCATTTTGTAACTTTTCCAACACTCATTCTATAAATGTAATAGCCTTAGTTGATACTTAAACTGAATGTTTAAGTAATTCTATGTTTATGCCATCTGGGCCACAAGTCTTCCTACTTTTCAAGGTGACAGCTGTACTTTGTCGAAGTCTTTATTATAGCTGGGTAACATAGCTTCAGTATTATTCTTACTTTATTGTTATTTAATGAACCATGACAATATTGTTCCCATTGTTGTTTATTAATTACATTTATTCTTGTGGTATCCTTTTCAGATGTCGCATAAAAATTTATAGGCAAAAGATTGAGGACAATGGAGGCTTTGTCATTTCTTTCCCTTTTGATGTCTCTTTTACCGGGTCCTTTGGCTTGCTGGCTTCTTAAGAGATCTCCTTAATGCTATCTCATTTTCTTTCCCATACTTCTTTCCTCGATTTATTTAATTCTTTATATTCTGTCATATAATGTTCAGAACTTTCTTCTTTCCCACATAATTCACATATCCCTTTTTTGCTCCTCTTGGACGTGTTAGGTATATTGGGCCTATTCTCATCCATGCCATTCGCTACCTTTTAGTTTCTCTGTGAAATGTGAGTGTATTTTTTCTCCAAGCTACCCCTTATGTCTTGTTTACCTATGTCCTCCACTCTAATCTTCACCTTCTTCATTTCCTTCTCCTTTTCTCCATGTGCATCCCATCCCTATTTTTTCCATTTTTGTTTCCAGTCTTATCTACCATCTGTTTTTATTTTTCATATCGCTGTGTTGCATCATACATTGCTGTAATATTTTCTCATGCTCTATTGTTATGCACCTATACCAGAATTTCAGCAGCCCCTTCATTACTACCCCCTTTCACCTTGTTCTTCCCAGTTCCATCAGCGCCACTTCCCTCAGTGCTGATTGGGTTAACCCCAAAACTTCCTTGCAAAATGACCTAAATCTCTGCTCTAGCTTTTCATTATGTTCTGAGCTTCACCATATTTCAATAATTGTTTACGTCATTTTAGCTTCTACCACATCCTAATATATCTGCTCTATCCTCCTACTCACCCTTTACCTACTCCTCCATTTCCTCCTCCCCCTCCACCTGATCCCCCCTTCCCCCTCCTCTGCCTCTTCCCCTCCAGTTCACCCTGCCCCCTCCTCCTTTTTTGTTTGTTTTTTAAATTTAACCTGGTAGGTCATGTTGAATGATGAATGAAACGGGTGAACATAGAGCTTAAAGTTATCCATCATTTTGTCTTCTTAGGATAAGGGAAAACCCAGAAATAGCCGGATATATCACCCTAACCGAGATTCAAACTTGGGACTGTGAGGCAGACAAGCGAGCCCCGTACCACCAATGGCTACTTTCTAGCCATTTTGTTGTAATTTCTAAATTATACCTATTAGTTATCCCCACCATTGCAGCATTTCCCTTTGCTGTTACCTTCCTACTGTAAGCCCTCCATTCCCCATTCTTCCTCAACCTTACATCCAGATAATCAAATTCTGCTACCTCTATTCTTCCCATTCAGATGCCATTTTTCTTCTTTTTTACTTTCTCTGCTACCTATAGTAAGTAGAGGAAGTATTCTATTCCACCCAAAAATTTGATGTCAAGATTTCACCTGAAGTATAAGTTTTGAGGCCCCTTGAACCCAAAAAAGCATTTTTAGGAAAAGGTTCATGTATGTACCTGTGTTGTGCCTGTTAATCTGAAAAAAAAAAATGAAAAGTCGGTTAAAAACCAAAGTTGGTATTTAAGTTTAATGTCTTTTTTGTAATGCCTGTCTGTTTATCCTGTCAAATGCTTTTTCAAAATCTGCAAAAAACATGTAAACCCTTCCCCTCTCTATACTTAAATATTTGTCTATTATTGTTTTTATTATAAATACATTATCTTTGCTTTCTTGATCGAAATCCTGTTTGAAGCTGTGAGATTCTTCATACCTTTCCAGCCCAAAACCTTGACCTATCTACTAGTATTCCTGTGTAAATGTTATCAAATATGGCCTTCACATTATAAAGAATTGGTTATTGGAAAATGAGTGCTGCCCCTCTTTATTCAACTTTTGATGCTCCCTATAGTGCTTTATGTGCCTTAACCTGTGCTAAATAGAGTTATGATTTGTGTATTGCAGTAAATGACACCTTGGACGAGGTAGTAACAGAATCTGGTGACGAGGAAGAGTGTAATCAAGTGGTAACACAAATTCTGGATGAAGTCGGTACTGAGATTTTGGGAAAAGTGGCATCAGCTCCTGCTGCTCTCCAGGGTAAAGTGGGTGAAAGTTCCAGGCTTGCAGCTGACGATGAAATTGAATCTCAGCTAGCAAAACTCAGAGCACCTTAGCATGTCTTAGCATGTCTTTGCTTTGGGCTTTATTGATATTTTTATTATATGTATTATTATTGAGAAATCTACAAGAGATATACTGCAGATATCACACAGTTCTAAAAGAATTTGTACAAGATGACAATCTTAATAATTACATAAAGATGTTTTAAAGCAGGTCTTGCAAACTGACTCCCATAG
The DNA here is from genome assembly GCA_030765045.1 of Tenodera sinensis. Classification (NCBI taxonomy): domain Eukaryota; kingdom Metazoa; phylum Arthropoda; class Insecta; order Mantodea; family Mantidae; genus Tenodera; species Tenodera sinensis. The sequence continues at coordinate 244,390,475 of CM060964.1, read as the reverse complement.
CATTTCTTCATAGTGCTTGAAGTATACTTCAAAACATTTATTTACTAGAACAACAAAATTTGTGGCTATATAAACATAACATACAGCGGCAGATGCAAGGCCTGTTTTTGAGCTTGAAATAAAGTTTGAAACTTTTTGATTACATATTAGTACTCCAACATTTTTTCCTGAAGGACTTTTAGCATGTTGTTTATGAGTAGAATAAAGTATTTTCCAGTATGTAAATGCTTATTTTGTTCTGTAGGGATATTGTCTGAAGTAAATAATTTATCATTCATAAAAAAGGTTATTGTTCCAGTTGTTTTATGAAAAACCTGGACTTTACCTTATGTTAATAGTTACAATTATTTAACTCTGATCATTGCATTCAGTTTTTACCATTTCATGTGAAATCAAATAGTCAAGGACCTTGCATATTTTGTCTGAATTTTAATTTTTCCTTACACAATGAGACTGAGAAAGGTATACTTACCAAATGGTGCATCAAAAGCCAAGAGAAAGTAAAACACCAAATGAAATTCTGATTTATGTCCTTGTGTGTCTATTGTGACCCTCAGGGGAACCTCACTGCATCAAGCGATGATGAATGCATTTATTAGTTGGAGGCACTCATGGAAGTGTCCATTGCCTCTGATGATAAGATTGCAAGGGAACATACAGCTTTTAGTGTAGATTCCAAACCACATTGGACCTTGGGGATACTCCATAGGAGCTACTCAGAGGTGAAGGCCTGGATAGTGATGGCTTAAAATCAGTACCCCCTAGCCAGAAATCATCATCATCATCATCATCATCATCATCATCATCATCATCATCATCATCATCATCATCATCATCATCATCATCATCATCATCATCATAATAATAATAATAATAATAATAATAATAATAATAATAATAATAATAATAGTAATAATAATAGTAATAATAATAGTAATAATAACAATAATAACAATAACAACAACAATAATAATACTTTATTCATCACATAGCACTTACATACTTGAGCATGCGCTCGTAAGTTGGTGACTCGTCAAACATTGAACAATGACATTTCCATTAAAAGAACTACAAAATTTACAAGTTTAAGCATACATATTACAAAATATCTACTAAAAACTACAAAATGTATAATTACAGGATAAAATAGTATAAAATATAAAAATAGCTCTTCTACATACAAGTTTTCTATATAATCCTTCAGTCAGGATTATGAGATCCCAGTTCATCTTCCATATACTCATTAATTGAATAATAAGCTTTGCTGACAAATAAATTTTTTACATATCGTTTGAAGGTATTTATATTTTCCACTTCTCTAAAACTGTGTGATAATTTATTATATATTTTGATCCCCATATACTGTGGACTCCTTTCAAACATTGTTAATCTGTGTGCGGGGTATTTTATGTCTTTCTTTCCTCTCGTGTTGTATTCATGTTGATGCTGATTGTTTAGGAAGCTGTCATAATTATTGTGAACATAATATGTTATACATGTACAGACAGGGTTGGGTCAGGATTTTTAATGTTTTGAACAGTGGCCTGCAAGAAACTCTGAAGCTTGAGTGGGTCATTATTTGTATTATTTTCTTTTGGATTCGAAAAATTCTATCCCATCCCGTTGCGTTTCCCCATGTAGTTATCCCATATGAAAGTATTGAGTGAAAATAACTGTAGTATATAATTTTTCTTGTTTGAAGGTTTGTAACTTGTGCTAATGAGGACATGTTAAAGCAAGCAGTATTCAGTTTTTTTTCTATATAGTTTAATTGGCTAGTCCATTTAAGATGCTCATCTATAAATACTTCTAAAAGTTTTGTCTCTTTTGCATTTGTGGATGCTGTGAAATTTATTTGTGCATCATTTTCAGTTGAGGTTTTAAATTTTATTATTTCCGTTTTAGTTCTATTTAATTTCAAGCCGTTATGTGTGAACCACGTTTCCAGTTGTTTTACGGCTTGATTAAGATTTGCTTTTAAATTTTCAATATTTAAAGCGCTTAGAATTACTGTGGTGTCGTCAGCATAAAATATTGGGTGTCCGCTAATTGTGAGTGCAAGATCATTTGTGTATACTACGTAAAGCAGTGGACCAAGTACTGAGCCCTGCGGAACCCCATGTTTTATATTTTTCCATCTTGTGTGTATAGGTCCCGCCTTTCCCTCCAGTATTATTTTCTGCCTACGATTTGCTAAATACGATTTGAACCATTCTAAGTTTACATTTCGTATTCCATAGTAGTGTAGCTTATTTATTAATATTTCATGGTTTACACAGTCAAAAGCTTTAGATATATCACAAATTAGAGCGGCAGTTTGCCTTTTTTTGTCTAGATTTTTTGCTATTTTGTTAGCGAAGTCCATAAGAGCAGAGCTGGTTGAGAAATTTTTCCTAAACCCATGCTGGAAACTACTCAGAATATTTGAATTTTCAAGGTAGGTTATTAGTCGCGAGTGCACTATTTTTTCTAAAATGATTGAGAAAGTAGAAAGTACAGAGATTGGGCGATAGTTTTTGAAGATATCTTCCCCACCTTTATGTATTGGATGGATTATAGCATACTTCATTTTGTCTGGGAAAACTCCCGTGGAAAGAGACTGACTGTATAATGATGCAAGTGGCATACATAATTCATCTTTTACCTCGTTTATTAGCATTGGTGGGATTTCATCCCAGCCTTTTGATTTTTTTGGCTTAGATGAAGATATTATTTTTTTAACCTGAAAGGGTGTAACTGTGCCTAAGTTGAATTCATGTCCAGCATGCAAGCTATTTTGTCCTAAATTTTCCGTTGCCTTTTGAACAGAGGGGCGAACATTTTGGTTATTTGCAAGTTCAGTGAAATAGTAGTTCAACTCTTTTAATCTGTTCCTGTTTGCTAAGTAAGTACTTGTATTAATTTGGTTGGAATTTTTACCTGTTCCTAGTTCATTTTTTATTATCCTCCATGTTGCTTTTGTTTTGTTTTCAAAATTTGTTATGTAGTTTTCAATTGCCATATATTTAGCCTTTCTGATTACTTTCTTATATATTTTATTGTATTTACTGTAATATTGTCGCAACTCTACACTGTTAGAGGTTTTCAGCTCTCTGTGTAGAATCCTCTTTCGCCTACTTGACACCTGGATTCCTTTAGTACACCATCTTAAATTAAGGTCTTTTAGTAATCTTTTACATGTAATTTTCGGGAAGCAACGGTTAAATGTTAAGAGAAATTCTCTTAGAAAATCACTATAGTTTTCATCTACGGTTTTTTGATTATTTAGGGGCCAATTTGTGTGAGCTAATAATACTTTAAATTCAGAGATGTTTAGCTTACTAAAAATTCGAATTGTTTTGTAGTTATTCTTAGCTTTATCATACCTAAGTTCTGTTAAGTTTATGAGTAATGCTTTATGATCGGATAGTCCTGTATCTAGCGTTAAACAATCCTTTTCCCTCAAGAATGTATTAGTGATTAGGTTATCTATGCAGCTGGAAGATGAACTGGTTACTCGTGTCGGTACGTTTATGTTATGAGTGAACCCGTGTTGTTTTAATATGCCAAGTGCATTTTTTACTTCACTGTTATTTTGCCTGAGTATATCTATGTTCCAATCTGTGGCTGTTATTATGTTTTTAGTTTTTTCCTTACTTAGTTTATTTATTAGGCCCTCTAATTTATGCAAGAATACTTCTAAGGTATGATGATAAGGTACTCTATAGAGAGAAATCACAATAGTATTGAGATTGATTAACTCAATGGCAGATTCTTCAAAGAAATAATCCTCTTTAAAGATTTTGAGACCATCTCTGATTTGCACTTCGGTATTTAAAGCTTTGTGTATTAGGATGCACTATCCACCATGCACTGCTGATTCTCTACAATAATAGTCGGCCACAATGTAGTTTTTTAGTCTGTTTAGGATTTTTAGTTCCTCCCTGGCCAGCCAATGTTCATTTAAACAGATAATGCCTACATTTAAATCTTTAATCTCATCCAAAAAGATTTCCATAACCTCTAATTTTGATTTAATACTTTGTATATTCAAATGTAACAGCCAATCTGTCCCATTACCTTGTGATTTCTCTCTTTTGTTTACCGTGTACTGTTGCTTGTGGGCTTGAGATTTGATGTCCCTAAAAATATTTAGTTCTACGTTGTTTTGGTTAGCACCATCTTGTATAGGGGTTAGTTTAACTGACTTTTAAGTATTACATCAACAGCATTGTCAATGGCTTTTCCAAGCTTATAGGATCCCTTAAAATTTAAATGCAAGCCATCTTTACCTATGCAAGTGTGATCTAGTTGGTTATCTACATTAACAAATACCACTTTTAATGCACTACAGGCCCACCTAATGTTTTCATTTACACTTGTTATGTACCATTTGGGAATATCACGTCTTTCCACTACACTGTTTACTGCTATAGTAGCAAGTGGGAACTTTGTTTTCGTCACTCTTATTACATTGTATATTTCACCTGACATGTCATCTGGGCTAGATGATGACCTCAAGTTATTTGTGCCTACATGTAGGACAACTACCTTAGGATTTTGAATGAAGTTATCAGTCTCACTGTGTTCACTCAGTTTTTTACATAGCTGCTGAGCATTTATACCATGATAAACCCTCTTATTACCATTCACTTTCACATGCTTTATGATCGAATCACCAATCACTAGGACTTTTTGTTCAGTTTTCCTTTGTTTCAGCGTTTTCTTGCAGGATAGGTCGCCGCCATACAAATCTGGTATTTTTCCTGGCGTTCGTTTCTGCGTCTCCTTCCGTCGCTGTTTGCTGCTCGGAACACCAAGTTTGCTGCAGAGTTTCAAACCTATTGCTTGTGGGAACTGTGAAGCTTGTGTGCTTCTCCAAACTCGGTAGCTGTGTCGCCGCCTTGGCTAATTTTTTAGTGGTCACTTTTGTCCACTCGCTAGTATTTCTTGCATCTCCATCTGGATATCCTAATGCAGTTAATTTTGCTTTTTGCTCCTTGTTTTCTTTTCTTAATGTTTTTACTTCTTCTTGCACACTTTTCAGGTCGTTACTTAGTACTTCAATCACCGTTCGTAACGATGCAATTATTTCCACATTACGTGATGCTAGGCATTCACCACGTGATTTTATCACATTTCGATGTTCCATGTTTTCCAGAGCTTTACCTTCATTTTCCTGAGCCTTATTTGTTGTTACACTTTCGTAGTTGGTCTCTTTTCTTCTAGTTATTGTGCCATCAACTGGGATAGCTTTTGCTTTGCTACGTGTTAGCACCCGTGATTGCGAGCACGTGGAGCATATCCATGTATCTTCATCATTTATATCCTTTATGTCAACGTTTGCACACTTTTCATGAATCCAGAAAAAGCAATTGTCACACTTTATTCCTTTTCAAACTTTTTTGACACATAATTTACACTTGTTTTCACTCGATTTTACATTTTCTTGGAGACTAAGATCACTAGCTTCCACTATCGGCGCCATCTTGAATAATCTAATAATATAATAATAATCTAATCATGGACTTCAGTGCAAAATCCACAAGTGAAACCACTGCACTACCCTATCACCATTGTGTACCACTTACCATGTTTACTCTGATTTTGTTTACAAATATGTAAATTCTAGTTTTGTTTTACAGCAAATTTGAAATATCTTAATTCTGACTTACACTGCTTAGGCAGTTAGTAGAGGCATTTTTAGGGTTGGAGGTGTGCTGAAAGAAGAAACGCAGAAATCCTTTGCAGAATCATAAAGTGAATAGATGAAATCAACACTGATCAACTCATGAGAGAATGCTTACTGAATTTAATTTTAAAATCATTGGAACTTGGACACCACGAGGCCAATAATAAAATTATGTAAAATAAATCTACTTTAAGCGCTTGCATTGTTGGTTGACCAGCAGTCAAGAATGGGGACAATAGATTTATGAAACATGTCCTACCAGTAATTTGATAAGTGGAGCAATATGAATGCTTAGCAATGATTTATTTTCCATTGTTTAAATCTTACTGAGTATTTATTGATAAATTAATGCAACAAACATATTGCTGCTTCAACAAATATTAATAAATATTAGTAACTAAAACTTTACTTACCTTTTGTAATTATGTATTAATTCCAGTTCCAAACATGTTTTGCAAAGCAATTCTTTGCATCATCAGTGTTGACTGTTTGTTTCATCATTATTGTTATGGCCACTAGGTGAAAGATTATTTCATATTGTATTACCAATTACTGGAAGCAAAATCAGTTTATTGACAGAATCAATTGGCGGTATTTCAAAATTCATCACACGATGTTTATTCTTCAAAATAAATATATTTTATCAGACCATCAAATCCATGAGTCCATTTAATTGTTTTAATAACTTAATCTCTGGATTTATTTCATGATTAAATGATTAAAAATGTTCTGCCACAGCTGATTTATCAGTGTTTATATTTAATATTTCTAAATTGTTCTTTTATTTTGGTTTCCAAATAATGTTAAGTATTACCAATGTAAATTCTGTCACAATGCAAACAGCTAAATTGATGAATGCCAGACTTTATAATCTGAAGTTTTATCCATTTTAGAAAAACTTGGCAAATTTTGTATATTATATTTATTTTGAGAAAGAATTGCTTTGCAATACATTCTAAAGTAAGTTTCTAATTTGTTCTTACTTTAGAATCTTGTTGCTTCACTGTTAATAGCTTCAATTTTCCTTATTTGCAATACATGTTTGGAATTAGAATTAACACATAATTACAAAAGATAAGTGAAGCGTTAGACACTAATATTTAATAATATTTGTTTATTCATGTTGCTTAACTGTTAATAGCTTCAGTTTTTTCATTGTATACTGTTACTTATTTTTATGTTTAAAAACAAACAACTAAATGTCCACTTTTTATGTGAGCTATCTAAACAACGAACAATGCTGGAATAAGGGTAAATGAATTACAGAATGGTTTGATTCAAGCACATGGCCATCACTGAATCAATTTAATAGTAAGTCACCAGAACTGGCAATATAAAAATGTTCTATGGATGTACATATGCTTTGTTTAAAAATTAGGTTGTATTCCACTACAATGAATGGGGTAAAATTAAATTAAATAAGGAAATAATGAAGGTATTAACAGTGAAGCAACAAGAATCTAAAGTAAGAACAAATTAGAAGCTAAAAGCTTCACTTATCTTAGTAATATTGCAAGTTCTTTGGGAGTTGACTCCAACTCATTCTCAAAGCTGTACAAACAAATCAGTTACTGTAGCTACTGATGCTCTTTTTAATCACCAATCTCTGAAAACAAAAACCATAGCTACTGATGCTCATTGTAATTACCAATCTCTGAAAACAAAAGCCTATAAATACAATCTATAGGAGGTATTTCAAAATTCATAACACGGTTCCTGTTTTTTAAAATATCTTTTGCCAAACCATTAAATCTATAGGTCCACTTGATTGTTTTAATAATTTAACTTCTGGATTAATTTCATGATTAAATGACCAAAAATGATCTGCCACAGCTGATTTATGTTTGTTTATATTTAATATTTCTAAAATGCTCTTTTATTCTGGTTTCTAAATGACGTTTAGTTTTACCAATATGTTGTTGTTGTTAGCTAATGCTGGATTTCTGACAATGAAGTCATTTATCCTCTTGCTCTCCAATATTTTTCACAATGATATTGAAGAGAGCAATAGCAGTAATAGTAACCGTTTTTTAGAGAGCACCATATTTTTACGTTTTGGCGGTCACATCGCTCTCTCTCAACCCCCAGAATGTCTGGAGGACCACACCTGTCGTTGGTTTACGGGTCTCACCGACCTGACCGGGAGAATTATCAAAATAAATTCACCGACCATATCCTCTGATTACCAATCAGGGGACGTATTACATGCCATGACAGGTCAGCATGTTGGGGTTAAGATTTTATAGAGAAATGGAGAGGTTGGAAAAATAAAGACTCCCTAGCCCTCGGGAACCCTAATAGCATTGGGGTCAGAAGAGAACAAGAGATGACCAAGGTAAGGTCAGATAGAAAAGTTACAGTGAGGAGCAAAACACCAGCAAGTGTAAGTAATGTTCTGCTCAGCTTGGGTACCTTGTGGTCGCTATTCACATATCCCCTAGACGGAGACCCCTGAGACATAAATTGTGTATTTTAGTATTCAAAAGTAAAATTATACAAGATGAGCATATATAGAGGTGGTATAAAACATAAGTAATAAGTCAAAGGAAATAACAGGATCATTTAAACATGTCAAAGGTATGTGCTTCCTGGATTCCCAAAGTGCTAATTCCCATTCAGAGGCAGATTCAAATTGATGTGTGTAACCAATGGAAACACTATGACCAAGGAGGGGATGGTTGATGGGAAAACTTTGTCATTGCTGATGAGTCATGGATGTACTGATGTGTCCCAGAAACAAAAAAAAAAACAGAGTATGGATTGAAATATGGCAAACATGCATCCAGAAATGTTCAAATAAGACGCTATGATATCTTTTTATAATCATAGTATAGTATACACAAGTTAAATCACTAGAAGTGAGATGGCGTCTCATACTATAATTGCAGTGTTCTTCAAAAAGTGACTGTATCCCAATATAATACAGAGATCTGGTTGGCAAATAGAAGCTTCACCTTGACAGAGCACATCCTCACATGGCAACCTGTAGTCCAGATCAGGCACCATGTACTTTTTGGTTTCTGACTGCCCAAGACCTCAAAGAAGTAACGACTGGACTCCAAAAATGAAGTAATGAAGGCTTTATAGGCAATTTTGTAGTGCTTATCAAAAAATGGATTTGAAGATGTCTTCCAACAGTGGATGGGAAGGTGAGACAAGTGTATTGCACTCAAAGGAGACTACACTGGAAAGAAAATTAATTTCGAATGGCTTCTTGAAAATAAAGTTTTTATAGCATCAGTCTCAACTCTATTGAACCACCTTTATAATCCCTTCTCACATATGCACAACATTTGAGTCATTTTGATTTACTTCATAGTTGCCAGAAGAATGACTTTCTTCCGCTGTCTTCAGTTCACTTGATAAGCAGTTTTCTCCATTGCACTGCTTGACAAAAATAGTTTCTTTCATACAAAGACTTTCAGTAAATCTAGAAAGCAATCTTGTCTTCATGACTACACCAGCTTTTACAGAAGCGAGCTCTTCACACTTAACTGGTGAAACTAAGCAATTCAAGCTCATTTTCTTAGGAATTTAACCATACGCAATTACTGGCTGTAATTTGTTAATGAACTTCATACTAGGCCTATAACACCAACTCAGCTAAAAGAATTTGTGTCTTTAAGCACTTCTCCCACATTCCTCTTGATCACCTAAGTTTATTATGGCCTATTGATTTGTACTTTAATATTTTTGCAATTAGTCTTTCTTAAAACATCAATTAGTTTCTTCCTTCAGTAACAGCTTTTCTATTATCTGACGTCTGATAATTTGGCAAGCAAACAAGACTAAGCTGAATTTCATATGCTTGTTTTAGCTATTTCACACACAAAAGCAGAAGCCTTGTTTAGTTACAAGTATAGCCATAATCTACCATCATGGTATCAGTTACACAAACTTCCATGTTAACATGCTGGCTTCAAGCTGCAAACTGAAAGCTTCTGGTATATGGAGTGACTGAATGTGCTACAAAATGGATGAAATCTGTTGTGATGACATTGGTACTAAAAATAAAGATCACAATTAGAGTTTATACATGTATATTTTTTAGAATTGCAGGGAAAATGAAGACACATAGCAAAATATGAAAATAACTTCTTTTAATGAGATACAATTTCCTTGAATGCAACCATAAATTATCACTTTTTTTTATTGATAATGTTCTGATCTATAGTGCAAAGTATATCAATTTTACAAAACTGATGAAAATTAAGAATTTAAAACAGTGGAGCACATTGATAAATTGAAAAATACATTGATATTTCCAAACACACTCCGCTCCAACTTATAATTATGTTAAACGCAGGACTAGTTTCGAAGAGAGTGTTGATTGACTGGTTTCTCTCTTTCGGCAAGCGCCCCAACAATGCGGTCATTCTCTATCTCTTTCCTTCGGCTCCTTTGCGGTAGTGCCGACAATAATGCGATGGGTGACACTGCTGTTGTCGGCAATTAGATGCGGCGGGCGCGGTGACACTGCTCCCTCCTCAGAGCTGGTCGTCCCGACCAGCACTATCACTGCGGCATCTCCCTTGCGCCCCGGTGGACTATCCCATCGAACCTCTTCTCCAGGAGGCACGATCCTAGGTATCGCTGTTGGATAGTGTCCCTTGGTCTGGGTAGGACGACGTATGCCATCCTGCTTCGAAATTCTGCAACAGTACCGCCGGTCTTGACGGTCCCTCGTCCAGTTGCCCTTCTTCCTGGTGTGTTGACGGGCCATCCTGCGCACTTGGAAACGGCGCACTAGGTACCATGTCCGCCGACCTCTCTGGCGCACCTTCGCAGCCACCTTGCTTCCGATGGGTCCGGCAACAAACCCCACCACATCCGCGCGAGTCGCGTCCACCGCTGCACTCGTGTTCACTCGTGCTCGGCACGGCCTCTCCTGTATCCTGCCGTCCAAGATGATGTCCACCATTCTTCCGTTCACGGCACTATGCGTCAGGTGATTGGATGGCTCCGACGGTCCTCCCATGCCACACGCCAAGTCGGTTCTCGCGTGTTGCTCGTTTGCTTGTGCGCTTCCCTGCTGATCGTCCTCCACGTCATATCCTGGTTGGTTACGTACCCGACACACTCCTCCAGGGGATCCTCGACGACGTCCCTGAACTGCCCCTTTGTCTTCCCCGAGACGTACACTTTCGTTATCTGAAACGGGCGCAACTGTCGCCTCGGCCACTAGGTGCTCCCTCCCCGGGTCCGCGCTATTCCGTCTGCCCCTGGCATCCAGTACTTTGACGCTCTCGTCAACTCTTACTACCAGGGCGCCAAGACGTTCCCCGTCGTCCTCCACGACGTCCACATGCTGGCAGAGGTCTTCCACCTTTTTGCCGAGTTCTTCCACGTCTTCCGTCACGCCAATCAGTTCGCCGAGTTGTTCCACGTCTTCCGTCACGCCAATCAGTTCGCCGAGTTGTTCCACGTCTTCCCTCATGCCAATCAGTTCGCCGAGTTGTTCCACGTCTTCCCTCATATCATCCGAAACGGGCGCAACTGTCGCCTCGGCCACTAGGTGCTCCCTCCCCGGCTCCGCGCTATCCCGTCTGCCCCTGGCATCCAGTACTTTGACGCTCTCGTCAACTCTTACTACCAGGGCGCCAAGACGTTCCCCGTCGTCCTCCACGACGTCCATGTGCTGGCAGAGGTCTACCACCTTTTCGCCGAGTTGTTCCACGTCTTCCGTCACGCCAATCAGTTCGCCGAGTTGTTCCACGTCTTCCCTCATGCCAATCAGTTCGCCGAGTTGTTCCACGTCTTCCCTCATATCATCCGAAACGGGCGCAACTGTCGCCTCGGCTACTAGGTGCTCCCTCCCCGGCTCCGCATTATCCCGTCTGCCCCTGGCATCCAGTACTTTGACGCTCTCGTCAACTCTTACTACCAGGGCGCCAAGACGTTCCCCGTCGTCCTCCACGACGTCCACGTGCTGGCAGAGGTCTACCACCTTTTCGCCGAGTTCTTCCACGTCTTCCGTCACGCCAGTCAATTCGCCGTCAATTTTCACCAATAGCTCCATCTTCACCTCTTTCAACTCGGCAGCGAGATTGTCATTTAACGTTTCCATTTTGGCAGCGAGGTTGTCGTTTGCCGTCTTCATTTCGGCGAATAATTCTTTCATCATTGCCATCATCCTGGTTTCCGAATCTCCCTCCATCTTGGTTCTAACGTTGCAACTTCTAACGACGATGTAACGAAACTAGAAGCAATTCGACGGATCCCACTTCTGACACCAGTGTGACTTTGGTTGTGTTGAAAAGTAAAGAAGACAGATGTAGTCGAGATAAAGAAACACTTTTATTTCCGTAAACAGTAACTTTGTACACTCGTTGCAACAGCAAGAAAGTCTTTACCGATTCACCAACAGCACGGCTCCGAACTCGTAACACAAAGAACTAACTCTTCTCCGTCGGCACGACTACTCAACCTTCACATATGTCTGACTCCTCTTCTCACACTTTACCGCTATTTATATCTCCCAGGCACTATTCTGGAAGCTTCAGGAACGTTCACTTATTGCAGTGAGATACAAAGTAGAAGATTCCAGTAACCTCTATCCTTTTCTCTCTTTCGGCAAGCGCCCCAACAATGCGGTCATTCTCTATCTCTTTCCTTCGGCTCCTTTGCGGTAGTGCCGACAATAATGCGATGGGTGACACTGCTGTTGTCGGCAATTAGATGCGGCGGGCGCGGTGACAGTATGTCTGCATGCACCATCATCTCACACAATTTGTCTCTTCAATTTGTTTTTGAAGAGGACAGTATGTCTTCATTCTCATGAGTTTCAAACAATGTAGCATTTATCTTATGTTTCTTGGTGTTACAGTGTTCAGTTATGTCTTCATGTTTTAATTTTTAGTGAACAATGACACACTTTAGAAGCAATGATATCTCCATCTGTGGAAAAATACATACAGTTTAATTCCTTCATAATTTTGTACAGTGGTGACTTACTAAAAATCCCAGTATTTGACATGTTGCACTGTATTGCAACACTAACGCATTCATGTTTACCCTGCTTCTAATTCCACTACACTTCTCGATGCTCATAGAACAGGTTGCCCTCTAAACCTGAGGCTACCAGACTGTACTCCACAACTAGGTGACGCCATAGCCATGACCCATGTGCAGCTAACCTGCTACTATGCTGTGGTGGTGAAAGGGAGGGGAAATGGCCAGGCCTGCTGAGGAGCTTGGTTTTTCAAATTTTCTTCAAGTTTAATTAGCTTGTTTGTATTTGCACTGTTCTTTTCTGCATCCTCAGCAGGCAATTTCCTCTTGAAATACCAAAGCAGACATTCTGGTACTCATTTCTAACACTGTCTTAAAACCATTCCATTACAACAGAGTAATCAGGCATGCACAAAAGAAATCAGCTTCACCTTGACTAAAGCAAACACCAGTGGAGACCTCATGCTTTACTTGTAAGAGAGTTGCCAACGTTGCTCAGATGGCCTGGACAACACATGAGGATCCACCTCTGTGATATGGCAGTAGTATGTCTGCCTCACATTCAAGAGGTCCTAAATTCAAATCTTAGTTACAGTAAGTTATCCAGATAAGGTTTTTTCCAGAGTGTTCTCTTATCCTAAGAAGACATGTTTGGTAACTTTAACTTCTGTGAAACCCAGGCTCATTTGAGCATAATTTCACCCATTTCATTCATTCGTCATCTGATATGACCTACTAGTTAAAGGATGTTTAACATAAAACAAAGAAATGAAAGAGAAACAAAAATTAAAGCTGGGGAGAAAGCCTGTAGTTCGTGTTAACAGAGGACTACCACCTTTGCTGTAGAAGTCATACAGAATACTGCAAACCATATGCCATTGATTTTCTTGTGTCGTTTTTATTATGTGTAGGAAAGATCTAAACAACTGCTGTGTATTATATTTATTTAAATGTCACAAGAAATGAAATCAGAATGCAGATTTATAATTAATAAAAATCAGAACAGCCTCATTTATAATGGAAATTAACACCACTATTCTTGCTAAAGGTAAGTTATGCTGATATATAGCTCCCTCTCTCTTTAACCTCACAAAATGTTGTTGTTGTAGTTGTTTTCTAGTGCCTTGCATCTGGCAATGAAGCCATTAGCATTCGTGCTTTCCAATACTTTTGAACTGTAGTTTCTTCTGATCTTAATGCTTCACAGGTCTTCAAGTGGTCTTCGTTCATTTCTGCTGGATCGTTACACAGGACACATATTGGTGAGACCTCATAAAATGTCAGGGTCAGAGATACAGCGGCAGTACATCCTAAAGAATGCTCACTAGTAGAAGTTAAACGTATTTTATGTACAGGATAACAACACTTATTAACGACACAAAAATGAAGAAAAATCCATTAAACAAATAGAAGAAAGATACTGTCACCATAAAACAAAAAGACATGACTCAGTGTACCTGACCATTTTGTTACAACAAAGCGTGCCTTTCCAGTAGAGGCACATAATTCTAACTATGAGTCCAAAGTAACAATGTAACTTTGTATATGGCAAAAGCATTGAGGTAAGAACTTGGAAAAGGTGGGGGGGGGGGGGGGGGATCCATACCACATGTGCCAAAAATGCAATATACTGTAAGGTACATTTTATGAAAAACATACTACAAGAAATTGTGATGAGTTAATGATAGAATATAACATTTTTAATTATAGTTACAAGGAAAAGAGCATTTATCCTAGCTTAATTTCATACAGATTACATGATGTCCGCTGTAGCATCATATTATATTGTAAATCCATTGTATTAAAGTTATAATTTAAACCTAATCACCTGGTTCAGAGAAAATCTGCTTTGTTTGGTGTATAAAGGAATCTCTATTTTGGTTGCCTTATGTAGATATTTCAAAATTTGTCTTAAATCATTTTTCTGGAAATAGTGTCCATTTTGTCAGAAGGTAAGAAGTGTGTCTATTTGTTAAGAAAGGTTCCCAAACAAAACTCCAACATTAATGCAAAAACTATATCTTGTAAGTTTAAAGTGTTCCATCATTTACTTTGAAATTATAATTTTCAAACTTGGGCTATTTTATAAGTATCTTTATTAGGCAGCTTTACAGTATTATACTTGTATTCTTTGGAGTATAAAATATAATTTTTGTTTTGTACACAGCTATTACAAAATGTGTAAAATAAAGACTGAAATGCTAAAAAGAAGTGCTTACTGCAAATTCTTTTCTCCTCCCTCTCCCCCTCCTTCTGGCTTTGACTTTATTGTTATCCTTATAAACCATCAGGCATCAGAATCTCCAATTTGATATGCGAGGTTGTCACTAACTTTAATAGGTGAGCTACCAAAAGAATTAAGTTATGCACGCTTTATCTGTAGAACAGATGGGCAGAACCGGTTCCCTGCACTGTGCCGTCACATGCACTATGAACGTCGATAACTTGATTCCTCTTTAATATAGCTGGACTATAAGCCTAGTCATCACTATGCCAATCAACAGATTTTCAATGTGAATTGAAAGATGTCCAGATGTCAAAATTAAGCACCTCAAGTATTTTGAAGTCTTGAGAATGCTTTACACTGTGAATTTCAAATCAAGCAGTTACATCAATCAACTTTTTATTCTTGGAACATTAGGCAATCTTTGATTTAAAAAGCACTTGCACATAGGGTCACCAGGTTTGCTTTAGGGAGAGGAGAAAGAAAGTTTTGTAGCTTTTCTTCAGAAAATAAGGATATTTATTGACTTGATTGATTTTGCTAAATTTTTAATGGTCAAGCAGTTTTATAATCATGTTGTGAGTCTTCACATGTTCTAATTTACTAACACCATAGCCCTTAGCACTCTGAAAACAGTCTAGTATTAAACAGGAAAGCTTACAACAGTGGCAGCTTTTATTCACTCCATTGATACCTTGCATATGCTTCATTAAGGGAAAAATTCTCTCAGCAAATGCATTCTACACAGGAGTAGTAATCAGATCTGCACCTAGATTGTTACTAGAGAGGCAGGAAAATGCAGAATAGAGATATAGAAAGAATGAGAAGAACAAGGGAAAGCCATAAAGTGATTTCCATTGAATAAATTAGCTAATAGTATTAGTAGTATTAAGGCTAGAGATTTCTTCTGGGCTTAAAAGCCGTGGTCTGCTGGAGTTTTGAGGTTCAGACGTTTCGTCCACACCTGTGGTGGACATCATCGGTGGCGTAGTCTGAGTCTTCTCAGTGAAGGTTCAGTTACAACTGAATCGTTTATGACTGGAGGTGCCATATTTATATGTGGGCCGCTCACAGGGGATTGACTGGGCTTGAGCGGGAGGTGTGTGTTAGATGGGTGGGCCATTCTGATTGCTGATTGGCTGGCTTCTTCTTCATTGCTGATTGGTTTACGTGATTTTTCTGCATTAGTGCTTCTTTTTTCTTATGTTCGAGTATCGGATGCCAGATTTTGTTCAATTTTAGAGTTTCTTTGTAAATTTCTATGGCTTCACGTTGTAGTCTGGCGTGGTAGTATGGCATAGATGAAAGAACAGTAGTCTCCTTATACTGAATTATGTGTTCGCCGTTGGCCCATATAGCATGTTCTGCGACCGCTGACTTGTCTGTATGTCCCAGCCAGCAGCACCTCTTGTGTTCTGTAAGTCGGGTGTTGATGCTGCGGCGTTGGGTGGTACCTATATACACTGCACTACAGGAACACGGAATCTGGTAAACACCAGCTGAAGCGAGCAAGTCCCTGGGATCTTTGGCCGACCGAAGCAAGGTATTAATCTGTCTGGTAGGTTTGAAGATAGTTCTGATGTGGCGCTTGAGTAAGCGTCCTATTCTATCTGTGACAGTTTTGAAGTAAGGCAGAAAAGCAGTGCCTTTGCTCTTGGGTGGATCCCGTTCGAGGTTGGCAGGTTGAGGCCGAGGTGGGCACATCAGGACTATCTTCAAACCTACCAGACAGATTAATACCTTGCTTCGGTCGGCCAAAGATCCCAGGGACCCGCTCGCTCCAGCCGGTGTTTACCAGATTCCGTGTTCCTGCAGCACAGCGTACATAGGTACCACCCAACGCAGCATCAACACCCGACTTACAGATCACAAGAGGTGCTGCTGGCTGGGACATACAGACAAGTCAGCGATCGCAGAACATGCTATATGGGCCAACGGCAAACACATAATTCAGTATAAGGAGACTACTGTTCTTTCATCTATGCCATACTACCACGCCAGACTGCAATGTGAAGCCATAGAAATTTACAAACACCCCAATCATTTTAACAGGAAGGAAGAAACTCTAAAATTGAACAAAACCTAGCATCCAATACTCGAACATAAAAAAAAAGAAGCACTAATGCAGAAAAATCACGTAAACCAATCAGCAATGAAGAAGAAGCCAGCCAATCAGCAATCAGAATGGTCCACCCATCTAACACACACCTCCCACTCAAGTCCAGCCATCCCCTGTGAGCGGCCCACATATAAATATGGCACCTCCAGTCATAAACGATTCTATTGTAACTGAACCTTCACCAAGAAGACTCAGATTATGCCACTGATGATGTCCACTGCAGGTATAGACGAAACGTCTGGACCTCAAAGCTCCAGCAGACCACATCTTTTAAGCCTGGAAGAAATCTCTAGCCTTAATTCTATCTCCAGCCGTGAAAGCTTCCAACTACTCACTATTAGTAGTGAGTACTCACTATTAATTTTGAAGGGGAACAAAACACAAAAACGAATGTCATTTGCCACATTAGTTAATTTATCGTCAAGAATAGATCGAAATACAGGCAGTTTCACCATCCCAAGGTGAGTGGTTCTCATGTTACTTGCAGTTGAAAAGGCGCATGGTGTCATTTGTTCAACTGAACTCAGACAAGACATGTTTTAAATAGCAAGCAAGGTACACATATTAATACCTACTAGGTGAAAACAGGAGAGCAACATCTGCTTTGAAAATGAGTGAATGTGGTACCTGTCCTTATCAGTTTGAATCAAAAAAGTAAGATTTTGATTTAAGCCATTCTGATAGCGATTCCGACACAGTGTGAACACTGATTCAATCAATGGTGTAAGTTGAAGGCCATAATATGAAAACTGTATTCTTTTCTGAGTATATCTGAGATCAAGACTGTGATAACTTTCCAAACTTCCAGTATGTATATAATGTTGAATATGAGGCAAATCTTTTAAGAAGCTGCTAACCAAAATAATTTTCTTCAGAGCATGATAGGATTTGATTCTCCTTTGGAACATAATTTATTTCTTTGGTCTTCTTCCAACAATTCATCATGTCCATCAAGTTTTCATTCACCATTTTCTAACCATATGTGTTAATTTTTATATGATGAATTGATGTGAGTTTTTCATTTAATATGGCACTGTTCTCAGTACAGTTTTGTGCAGCCCACTATAAATAGTTATTTATACTGGCTTTCCGTATCAATTCTGGATATTGTTTTTCTACCACATTAATTTTTTGTTTTTCATTAGGCTTTTAGACATGCCATTCACCAAATTCATGTTCTGGATACTGATTTTTTAACAGATAGTTTACACATTTATGTACTATCGGTGAGAAAAACTTCAACTCTACACGTTTCCTGTTCTACAACCCTAGTCATGTTATTGCAAGCAGCCTTTACCAAATCCTCTTTCACCATACCTCTTTGAACCAGTTCAAAATCACTAATTTTGCGGGAATTCAAATCCATGATAGAATAGATTAAATATTTGACTGAAAATTCTGGGGAGTCATAACTCATACTGCTCATCCCCTGCCAACCATATAGGTATACCACAACCATTTGATGAATTCAAGTTCTTTTTTACTTTCTCTACTGGTAAATAGAAGGAAGTATTGTATTCCACCCAAAAATTTGATGTCGAGATTTCACCAGAAATATATGTTTTGAGACTCCCTGAATCCAAAAAAAGCACTTTTAGAAAAAGGTCTGTGTGTGTCAGTCTGTATATCTGTTTGTGGACAGCATAACTCAAAAACAAAAAGTCTGTTAAAAACCAAAGTTAACATTTAAGTTTAATGTCTTTCAAGGATGCGACACAAAGATTTTGAAGAAAATAGCCCCACCCTAAACTACACTTTACATGGAAAATTTTTATTTTCTTGAAAATGGCTAACAATTTTGATTAAAATGTCATATGTTTAAGATATTTGTATGACAAATGAAATGTATATATTGAATTTTCTGGCTATAGCCTATGTAGTCCTGTTTACTCTTGATTATTTTTTAATAACTTGTAAACCATAAGAGATACACAAATTCTTAATATACAAAAAATGTAGAACTCACCAAAACACACCATTTATGTCTTAATAAATTTTTGATAGAGTGAACCATTTTGGAGATATTCCTTGTTATTTGTGTCAGTTTCAGAAAACTTAAAACTTTCGTGAAATAGAACATCTTTGTTCATTTTTTTATATGTGAAGCATGCAAAGAGAATGGGATCTCAGAGCTTTAAAAGATTTGACTATCGCTCACAGCCTACTGTATTCTAATATTCCTCTTTCACCTACAAGGAATTAAGCAATAAGATAATTTGTACAAAAGCTTATCTGAACTAACACGAAGAAGATATACCTAGGTATAAGAGTTTGTAAGAATGGTTAGTACAAGAGTAGAGAAAGTCATGTGAGTGCAACACATCAGATTTTCCTTTCTTGAATCCAAAATACTCTAATAACTGGTGCTGCTGTGTTTTGAATGTCTCTATCAAATATAGGCCTTGAAAACATTGCCGAATGCAGTGATTTGCAGAAGAACTTAAATTTCTGAAACAATATACGTATATCCACCAGATAATAATAAAAAGCTTGCTATTAAAGCATTTCCTTTCGGTTTCTTTCCTGATAAATTTGTGAGTTTCAAGCAAATATATTACCACAGTAACACAGTGTTTTAACACATCCCTTTAATGTAATGAGAAATTGTTTTGAAAAGTAAATCTAGAGATGTCCAAGCAACAATGAAATATTCTGCTGTGGCTTCATTTTCATGTATGATGAAACACTCTCCTCTTCTTCCGTCTTCCTCATTATCACTTAATCAAAATCTGAAGTATCAGGTTTGTAAAAATTTTCATTTAGCTTATCCTGGTCTTCATCATTGCTTGTTTTGTAGATGTTTTCAGGTTCCAACAATGTATCGTTGGTATACTTCCTTATGAGTTCAGTGCCTAGTTCACATTTTACTTCTGAATTCCTTTTTTTTTTTTTTCTCCCAATTACCTATTCTAAATTCTCTTTTACTTTTATCATCATCCTCTTCATTGTCAGTCTTATTGCAAGTAACACTATCACATAACTCAGAAACAGTGCTTTTACGATTTATAGCCTCACATCATTCTGTTCTTTGTTGTTTGCTCTTGGATGAAGGACCAGTTAATTGATTTACTAGATCTTGAAATATCTTCATTTTTTCTTATAGTAGGAATAGTTTCAGGTTTTAATAAAGGCCCTCTGAACTTTTTCTCTGGCATAAACTGCTTTTTACTTTTTCTACTACGTATAGTAAAAAGGGAAGTATTATATTTGGCCCTAAAATTCAATGTTGAGATTTCACCAAAAGTATATGTTTTGAAGCCCCCTGAATCCAGAGAAAGTATTTTTAGAAAAAGGTGTGTGCTTGAACACCATAACTCAAAATCGAAAAGTTGGTTAAAAACCAAAGTTGGTATTTAAAATTAATATCTTTTAAGGATGTGACACGAAGATTTTTAAGAAAATTCCTCCATCCTAAACTACCTTTTACATGGAAAATTTCTCAAAAATGTTTATTTTCTCGAAAATGGCAATTTTGATTAAAATATCATATGTTTAAGATATTTTTATGGCAAATGAAATGTATATTTTCAATTTTCCACAAAACCCACAAAGTCTGTTTACTCTTAATGACTTCTGCATAACTGTAAACTGTAAGAGATCAAATCTTATATACAAAAATGTAGATCTCGTTAAAACACACAAGTTATGTCCAAATGAATTTCTTTGTAGATTGAACCATTTCAGAGACATTCCTTGTTATTTGTGAGTTTTGCAACATGTATTCTTTTCTCAAATGGAAGGTCATTATTCACTTTTTTTATATCTTGGCCATGCAAGAGAACAGAATTTTAAAGCCTTTATACAGCAACCAGCTTTAAAAGATTTGACTATCACTCAAAGCCTACTGTATTCCCATATTCCCCTTGCACCTACAAGAAAATTTGATCATTTCTGAAAATGTTTTTCTCAACTAACATGAAGAACATAGAAGAATAAGAGTTTGTAAGTATAGTTAGTACAAGAGTAGAGAAAGTCATATGTTTGCAACACATCAAATTTTTTAATAACTGTCTATTTATAATTGTGCCCTTAAGATGGAAGGAACATAAATGAGTACTGGGACCAGGCAAAAAATATTTATTTTTGCAAATTTCTACCCATATTCTACATCCTTTGGGAGATTTGTTCCTGTTTGGAAACAAGTGAAAATGAATTCTCTTGTATATTTCACTTCTCACATTGCAACCATATGCACAAAATTGAGGCATTTTATTTTTCACAATATTACGTTTTTTGTGTAATACTAAACTGACTCAGTAACACCATCACCAAAACACTACCATGAAGCACACTACTTTTGAACTTCAATACCAGAAGCTCAATTTATGAAAACGTAATAGTACACATGTAGCAGTAGGTAGGTTGTGAATTTCCATGTGCTTGCAGCGCACGGGTGGAGTTAACAATGTGTGAGGTGTTTATTATTTTGCTTGCACAGCAATAACAGTATCACATAGTAAGAAAATAATCTTACCACTGCATTTTAAAGGCCATATCCTTTATTTAGGAACAAACATGATTTTTGTGTTTCGTTCCCCTTTAAGATATTTCTATGGCTATTTCATAATAAGTGATGTTTTCACCTGTAAAGTGTCATGTTATAGAAGGAATAAAAATGTGAGGACTAATTGAAAATAAGCACAATATATGGGAAAAACCGGCAACTCTATTTGAGGCACTTGACGATTTTAGTATATATTTTCATACAGTCATACTTTGCAGATTTGAGTTTGAATATAAATTTGAAGCAAGTCCCCATTGACATGCACCTAGTTCAGAAAATAAATTAAAATTAAGTTCTATTTCCAGTAAATAATAAAGTTTTCATAGCAATGCTCTTTCAGTAAAATGAAAAGGGAAATAGCCCAGCATAAGCACGAGGCTTGCATAGCAGGGAAGTAGTATGATGAAATAAATAAAGAGCATGAAGTACAACTTGGATTATCAATATTATTAACATGGCATTATATGATTCTTTTGTTGAAATAAATATAATCATCCTGCAATGTGCACTGATGTTACTTATTAAAACTAATGCTCCAAGTCTACCTCATTTTATAAGTAACAAATTTCCTAAAGTTGCTGCCTTTGGTTTTCTAGCTTTGCAAGAGAAACTGTTGCAATAAACAGTGAGGAGTGATTGTAATTTTTTTAAACTGATTTGTTTCAAGACTACTTTAAAGCCAAGGAAAAGATCCTTACATGTAACTTTGTTTGGTTTAGGCAAGTGAACAAGTGGGGTTTATGACCGGCATTTAAAGGTTGGTAAATTCCAAGTGAAATAGTTAACTCTGAGGAAGATGCAGATAATTTGTCTTTGTATTAATGAAAAAAGGCAAAAACACCAATTGTTTTCAAGCTTATTGCTCATTAACATTATCATTATTATAAATCTTTAAATCTGTTATAAGGTATTCAAACATTTTTTATCATTTTAAGCCAGTAATGACGCAGCCTGGCTCACTACACTACTGTTGCACAATTATCTTGTAAATCAGAAAGGAGGTACTGATGCCAGGCATATTTCTAAGGACAATGATAATTGTAATATCACTTTTATAATTCCCAGACCTGCTAATATACATCCAGTACTCTGGAATACTTTGAAGATCTCTCACTTGAATGAATCACAAAAGCTGCTATGTTGATATCCAGCTGAAGAATAAAGAGAAGCTTGCTCCGACATCTATCTCACTTAAATGATAAAGGCTCATTGCAGCACTGGCCATGCGGGCAGGTTTGTGTGTTCTAATGATACTAAGGGCAGGGTCACCCATACTGTACAGCCTGAAGCTGAAGGAACCAGACGAAGAGCATCCCACAACAACCTTTCTTCCATCCCTATCCTTGTTTCCTCTCCATACCAAGCCCAACCCCAAGGTGTAAAGCAACCTGTACTGAAGAGTGTATGGCACAGGGCTGAATGTGTCATTAATAAGGTCTCTGGATACACCAACCTCCAGAGTAATTTGCGTTGCCCAGGTAAGTGAGGCAATGCCTGGGCAGACTTATTTTTCCCTAGCTACTCGTGGGACTTATATGGAGCCAACAAAAATGTCTGAATCTGAAATCCTAAAGATTTCAGATACAGTACTCATGGAGACAAACAAGGAGGCTCCTACAGAGTCAGCCTCTAGCAATCTTCATGGGGATCATTTAAATGAACCAGAGGTGAGAATTCTATCCTCAGAGGAAGAAGATCAACTCCTTAGAAGCCCACCTACTCCTGGAACTACTGAGAAATTGGAGAAAGCCATGAGCCAACTGGAAAAACTTAAAGTTAGACCAGCCAAACTCTCAGGGACTCAGGAAAAACAAGCCCTGAAGAAGAGATTGGCAGAACAAGGAATTACCTTTGATCCCAAGAAATGGAAACCAGGCAAAAAGAAGAAACTTGGTGTTTCAGGGGAGAAAGGCAAAAGTCCAAAGGGAGGAACTAAACACAGCCACTCTGATGACTCAACCCCACTCCTGAAACCCATAGAAAGAGATCTAGACCAGAAAGTCAACCTTCCACATCGAAGGAAGAAAAAGAGGAAACATTTAAGGAGGCACTGACCTCCATAAAAATGGCAATTATACCCAATAGCTTCCCAGCCAACAAGCTGGATGAGAAATAAGGGGACAGTCTGCAGGAAGCTATAGTTGAAGCGTTGATTGAGTTAGCAGATGAAAGTTTCCCACAGTTTTCAGGTTCGCACATGGAGAGGGGAGTACTTACCCTCTTATGTGCAAATCAACAAAGGAGGTTGGAAAATACCATTCCTAGGCTTAGTCCATGGGAGAATGCTAAGCTTAGAATAGGACTGAAGGAGGATATCCGGACAGAGAAGGTGCTCTTCAAAACACCTAGGATGTTTCTGATGATGGAGCCCCCAAAAATTTTAGAACTTTTGGGTAAACAAAACCCAAAGCTAAAAACTGAAAACTGGAGAATAATAAGCTCTATGGATGAGCCCACAGGAAAAACCCTGGTATGTACTGTTGATGAGGATACTGTCAAGTTGATTAAATCCTCTGATGGCAAGACATTTCTAGGTGTGGGAAAAGTTTTCTTCATCATACTTTCAAAGCATGGAAGGAAGAAAGCTGATTCAGATCAACCACAACGTCTACTCATGCCTTCTGTCAACTAATGGTTGAAAAGAACTTTGACTTAGCCTTGATTCAAGAGCCTTGGATACAAAAGGGAAGAATTGCAGTACTAGGAGATGCTAAAGATAAGGTAATCTGAAGTAAATCCAATAATAACAGGACATGTATTTTATAAATGCTGTTCAAGTACTTCCTTTAATGAATTTATGCTCCAAGTACATCTCAACAGTGAAAATATGCCGTCCACAAGGTTTAATAGACAGACATCATTTTAAGCTCAGTCTATTTACCTTATGATGGAAGAAACCCACCCTCAAGAGAACTTGAGTTCTTGATAGATGCACATGGTAGAGGAAATAGTCACAACCTAATTGGATTGGATGCAAACTCCCATTATGAAGTTTGGGGCAGCACAGACACCAACACTAGAGGTGAGTGTCTTTTAAGTTATCTGCTCGAATGTAATCTACACATCCTGAATGTCAGGGACAAACCTACATTTTCCAGTAGGATAAGAAGAGAAGTCATTGACTTTACAGTGAGTACAGAACACATTAAAGAGTCAGTGAGGGATTGGAAGATCTCAGATGAACCATCCCTTTCTGATCATAACTACATTCACTTTACTTTAAGTAGAAATGGAAAAACCAATTCTTTCAGAAATCTGAGGAAAACCAACTGGGTCTTCTTTAAGGAAGACTTAGCGAGAAGACTTGGACAACTAGATGGAACTGATTCATTTAGTGACATTGACTGGACAGCATTCTTATTGCAAGAAGTGATCCTAGATTGTCACAATGACAACTGTCCTATAATAACCCAGTCAAGTCCTAAGAAGGTAAGATGGTGGACTCATGAACTGGAGTTACATAAAAACAAAGTTCAGAAACTGTTTGATAAAGGAAAAAGGAATAACAGTTGGGACTGATATCATGAGTCCCTAACTGAATATAACAAAGTTATGCGGGAAGCCAAAAGATCCTCCTGGAAAAACTTCTGTCAGTAAATTAATAGCCTGAGGGAGGCTACCAGGATACAAAGGACAATGGCTCTTGGTCGCACTCAACCTGTAGGTTCCTTAAAGAAACCTAATGGTGAGCATACTAACACTGCAGAAGAAACCCTTGAAGTTCTGTTAAGAGCACACTTCCGTGGTAATATATTTAATGATGATAAGGTAAAGACTCTGGAATGACAGCAGATAGCCCTTGGCCCAGGACATCTCCCGAAGACTCGAGGATTGCTTGGCAAATCGTCTCTATTCTAAAAATAAAATGGGCAATTAATAAATTTAGTATATTTAAATCACCAGGAGAGGATGGAATTCCTACAGAAAGGTCTTGATTCCCTCTTAAAATAACTTTGCTCTCTTTTCAGGGCAATTGTAGCTTATGGCTAGATACCTCAGCCGTGGATAAGAAGGAGAGTGGTCTTTATTCCTAAGCAAGGTTGTTCAGATCAATTTAATGCTAAGTCATATAGACCAATTATTCTATCATCATTCCTGCTTAACACTAGAACCCCGGCGCTCGCTAGCTACCATTAACTATGGTAGCGGTCATTTTTGACCGTTCGCTTTTTCTTTGCCTTTTCCATTTACATTTTACATCTTATTTCTTACCAGTTTGATATTATTATTATTATTATTATTACTATTATTACTATTATTACTATTATTACTATTATTACTATTATTACTATTATTACTATTATTACTATTATTACTATTATTACTATTATTACTATTATTACTATTATTACTATTATTACTATTATTACTATTATTACTATTATTACTATTATTACTATTATTACTATTATTACTATTATTACTATTATTACTATTATTACTATTATTACTATTATTACTATTATTACTATTATTACTATTATTACTATTATTACTATTATTACTATTATTACTATTATTACTATTATTACTATTATTACTATTATTACTATTATTACTATTATTACTATTATTACTATTATTACTATTATTACTATTATTACTATTATTACTATTATTACTATTATTACTATTATTACTATTATTACTATTATTACTATTATTACTATTATTACTATTATTACTATTATTACTATTATTACTATTACTATTACTATTACTATTACTATTACTATTACTATTACTATTACTATTACTATTACTATTACTATTACTATTACTATTATTATTATTATTATTATTATTATTATTAATTATTAATTATTATTATTATTATTACTACTACTATTACTATTATTACCGCTGCCGCCCCCGCTACCGCCACCGCTACCGCTACCGCTACCGCTACTACTACTACTACTACTACTACTACTACTACTACTACTGCTACTACTACTATTACTACTACTATTACTACTACTATTACTACTACTATTACTAGTATTATTATTATTATTATTATTATTATTATTATTATTATTATTATTATTATTATTATTATTATTATTATTATTATTATTATTATTATTATTATTATTATTATTATTATTATTATTATTATTATTATTATTATTATTATTATTATTATTATTATTATTATTATTATTATTATTATTATTATTATTATTATTATTATTATTATTATTATTATTATTATTATTATTATTATTATTATTATTATTATTATTATTATTATTATTATTATTATTATTATTATTATTATTATTATTATTATTATTATTATTATTATTATTATTATTATTATTATTATTATTATTATTATTATTATTATTATTATTATTATTATTATTATTATTATTATTATTATTATTATTATTATTATTATTATTATTATTATTATTATTATTATTATTATTATTATTATTATTATTATTATTATTATTATTATTATTATTATTATTATTATTATTATTATTATTATTATTATTATTATTATTATTATTATTATTATTATTATTATTATTATTATTATTATTATTATTATTATTATTATTATTATTATTATTATTATTATTATTATTATTATTATTATTATTATTATTATTATTATTATTATTATTATTATTATTATTATTATTATTATTAGGTAACTAGGCCCAGTATATTATCTCTGTGTATGTATAAATTATTGGAAAACCGCCTACCTAGGGCACACATTCGAATTTTCTATGCTAAATGTTTTCTCTAATAATCTTGTGGTAATGGAGAGTTAGGAGAAAAATATTTAATTTAGTAGTATATAAAAAAGCCTGTACAATGAACATATATGCTTTATTTATCTCTATTTTTCAACAGTATGTTTATTCAAATAAAAGAATAGCTCAAATTCTAAGAAAGGCAGAATATAGTGTAATAGTACAACTAAGAATATTTGGGATTATGAACATGAGAACTCAACTTTATGTATAATAGAACAAGTAATATTCCAACACACATCTTTATATTAGTAAACCTATTAGACTATGACAACTATGTTAGTGCTTACACAGAAAGTTCGTTTCATTGTTATGAACATTCACTGATGCTTTGCATTTTACACACGTTAAGAACTTTTCTAACTTCAGCTGTGCATTTTCCACATACTGGTTTCTTGCAAATATGGCAGGAATTGCTTGCTTTGTTCTGTCTGCAGTTATGACCTATTTGACACTGTCGCCGGCGATTAGGGGTTGGATGTTCTTCTGTTGGATTAGTCTGTTCACAATGTTGTCTACTTCCCAAGTAGGCTTCTCTTAGCTCATCAGCGAGTTGAAGGATGAATCTGCAGTGTGAAGGTTCCTTGCCAGTTATTTCTTGAAACACTATCCACGCGTTGATGGCAGCTGGGTCCAATATGTTGTAAAAAACATGCATTGGCCATCTGCGAGTACCAGCACGAACGGAATACAATCGTGCCATCTCATCAATCACATCCGCTCCATATTTAGTCTTGTAAAACTCAACTGTTTCAGGAAGTTTCTTGGAGGCTGCAGATATTGCACATGAGCTGTGAAGGTACTCATTATAATTACATTCTTCTGTGACTTTCCTTGGCAAATGGTTAGCAAAATACCATCATTTGTTTTCATGAGAATGGTATCATAAAGAGGAGCTCTGGAATTTCTTAGGTGATCAGGAACTTCTCGTCTCAATCTGTTCACAGCTCCTACAATACTAGTGCCCGACTTCTTTAGTCTTTTAGCTAGTGATAGTGAAGTAAAGTAGTTGTCGGTGGTTATGTTTCATCCCTTTTTTAGAAAAGGATTTGTTAGAGATATCACAACATGTTCTGGAACAGATTCGTTCTGAGGCCGCTGATTATCCTTTCCCAGGTATGGGATATCGCTGCAGAGATACTTTCAGTTCACATCTCCAAGCATCCAGTATTTTATACCAAATTTACCAGGCTTATTGGCCATGTATTGAATGAATGGACAGCGACATTGTGTAGGATAAAGTTCATCTACTGTAAGGAGTGCACCTGGCATGTAGCAAGCCTTACAGTTTTCAATAAATTTGTCCCAAATAGTTGAAGCCAGTGCAAACGCATCCGTCTTTAGCCTTTCAGAACGGGATGACCTGATATCAAATCATAAAAATCTCATCAGTTCCACGAATCTACCCCTTGCCATGGTATCAGAAAATATAGGTGGGCCCCACTTTTTGGACCATGGTTCAGCTAACTCAAGCTTCTGCACCCAATTATTACGCTGATGAAAGCGTCCAGCTCATCCAAGGAAACAGTCCATTTCTCATCATTTTTCTTCTCTCTTGCTTCAATCTCTGTACATTTTTTTGATATGTCGAAGAATCGACTCATCAATGAACAACTTCCAAACAGATGCATGGCTGCTGTCCCTTACATGTCTCTTAGCATAAGCAGTAGGGCCTCTTTTTTCTTTCACAATATTATGTTGCTCTGTTCTGCCAGGGTTGTGACCTGGGTCGATGATCTGCCACTCAGTACCCTTATCTCTACTAAGAATTTTTGTAAGTGCAGGAAGTTTTTTTTCTTCATGTTGCCTTTTCTGCCTCTTTCTTATTATTGGTTGTGTTGAAGTGGTTGCGTTACCTAAAGCTGTAGCATTACTAGTAGGCATTCTATTTTCATTGCCGCTTATGACGCACTCAAATTGGATGGAGTTACACAGTGCTGCAAGTCATATTCAAATGATGATTGTATTGAGCTATGCCCATACCTTCTTACCTCCCTTGCAGCATGAGAATTAGATAAAATGTTATCCTGAATTTGATTTTCTGAAAATAAATAAGCAAAGAAAATATATATGTATATTGTGTACAAACAAGGAAATGAATAACTACATAAATGCACCTATTAGGAATACAGTTTCATGTTATGCAATATATAAAGAAAGCAGAATAAAACTTACCATTCAAATCATCTTCACTGAACGACTTATCTTCCGATTGTTTTGAATCAGCTGGAGGTTGATAATCATCTTCACCACTACCACGTTCTTCAAAAAGATCACCTTCTGATATATCGTTTGGTATATCATGAAATATAGCTAGGATCTCATCTGGTTTCAAACCACGAGACATCTTGCAGGCATAGATTCACAACGTACACTACTATAATGAACAGTTGGTATGAAGATGGACATAGCAGATTAGTGACAATGAGAAATCTAACGACAGTGCAAGTGAAAGCCTAACAAAATTGTAACGGTCAAAAATGACCATCTCTGGGTTTCATGGTCAAACATGAAAAAACGTCCACGTAAATAATGACATGCCAAAAATTATTATGCTATATAAAACTAGAGGTTATATCAGGAAAAGTCATGAAAGGCCAAGCTTCGTTTTTAAAAACCAGCGGAACTAAACTTATTTAAATATCAAGAACAGTCAAAATGACCGCTACCGGGGTTCTAGTGTTAAGACAATGGAAAGATTGATAGAAAGACATATATGGAAGAGGATACTACAAAGTACCCCTCTTCACCAGAATCAACATGCTTATCAGCCGGGCAAATCCTGTGATTTGGCCCTACATAATTTAGTAGTAAGAATCGAGGATTCTCTGGCTGTAAAGGAAATTGCACTTGTTGCATTCCTGGATATTGAGGGTGCTTTTGACAACACCTCATAATGATCCATGGTTCAGGCTGTTCAAAACAGAGGTGTTGAGAGCACTATAAGTAGATGGATCAACACTGTGTTAGTGAGCAGAAATATCCAAGCTGATCTTCTTGCGAAAACATAAGGGATAGCAGCCACTCAAGGCTGTCTGCAGGGAGGAATTGTATCTCCCCTACTGTGAAGCCTGGTGGTGGATAATCTCCTGGTGGACTTAAATCAAAAGGGATGCTACCTACAGAGTTATGCAGATGACGTTGGTTAGAGGCAAATTTACAGACACAATAAGAGACATCGTGAATGTGAGCTTAAAACTTAACAATGAATGAAGTCAGAGGGAAGGTCTTAGAATCAATCCCTCAAAAACCATCATATCCCTTTCACATGAAAAAGGAATCTTGAATCCCTTAGAGGACTAAAGATTGGTAACTCTTGTGTAGGGATTTCCGGTTCAATCAAGTATCTAGAGGTAATACTGGATAAAAGGTAGATGTGGAATCCCCATATTGATAATATTATCTGCAAAGCTAAAGGTCCATTGATTGCCTTCATGGGGTTTGGGGCCACAAATTTGCCACTGGATGTATGCCTCGCTCATCAGACCAAGGGTAGCCTATGGCTCCCTGATCTGGTGTTGTAAGGCACAACAATTAACAGTAGCAACTACACTAGCAAATCTTCAAAGACTTGCCTGTCTAATTATAATGGGTGCCTTTAGAAGTACCCCAACAGTTGCATTGGAAACCCTTTTGGAGCTTCCACCATTAGATCTTTACATAAAGACAGAAGTAATTCTAGCTGCCTATAGGCTAATTAATACAGACAACTGGAGAAGGGCTAGTCATGTGTTCGGACATACCCTAATCCAGGAAAATGTAGAAATAACTAAGATCTGGCAATGAGATCTGATCTGATGATAACTGATTATTGCTTTGACCACTTATTCAAAGTTCATATAGGAAATCGGGAAGAATGGTCTAGCAAGCAAATCTCAGAGAGATTCCAGAACCATCTGACATGGTTTACAGATGGTTCAAGAGATGGGAAACACTCTGGAGCTAGAATTTTCGGTACATCCCCTAAGACAGAACTTAGTTTCAGTCTTGGTAGATATAGTACTGTCTTTTAAGCAGAGATTTATGCAATCTTTGCTTGTGCACAAAGTGGAGTAGAAAAGGGGTACCAAGGTAAACACCTACTCATCCTCTCCGACAGTCAAACTGCCTTAAGGTGCTAGACTATTTAATTCAAAATTGGTGTGCGAATGTCTTCAAAATTTACAAATCCTATCCCAACACAACTCACTAGTGTTGGGATGGATGCCATGCCATCAAGGTATTGAGGGCAATGAAAAAGCTGACGAACTGGCCAAGAGAGCAGTGACAGCTCCACCTTTTGGTGGAGTATGTAAGTAAAGAACCTTTCTGCGGGGTAAGTAAACCTCATGTTAGATATGCAGTTAAAAAGTGGTCAAGAGAAGAACATCGGAAGAGATGGAATAGGATTTCTGGACAAGCAATATGTAAATACATAATTAAAGAACCTGATGATGCTTTCACTAGAACACTTCTGCAATTAGGTAGAGTGAGTAGGGTTTAAGAGCCCGTCGACAGCTAGATCATTAGGGCTGCAATTAGGTAGAGGTGGAATAAGGAAGGCAGTAGGGATACTAACTGGACATGGATACTTCTTGAAGCATTTGCAAACTGTAGGTATCATCCAGGGTGATACCAGCTGCAGACTTTGCAAACAGCAAGAAGAAACCACCAGTCATTTACTATTGAATTGTGAGGCTCTAAGAGGAAAAGGTATCAACTCTTTGGGGCCTCGACACTGGATAGGTGTTCCATCTCAGGAAAGGAAGTATTGAAGTTTATAAGAACCAAAGAATTCGACTTCCTGTGATGGGAATAGGGATTGCACAAAAGACCTATAGGTCAAAGTGCGAGGGCATCTTGAGCACTCAATAAAATCTCCAACTTTATTACTACTACTGAACGATAAAAGTTTCCGGTAGTAATATCTTATATTTTCAATACCTCCTATGGCGTCACCAAATGATACCCAAACAATAAATACTGTTTGAGTGTTTGAAGAAGAGAAAAGTCAAGTTATTGTAGGAATATATATCTTTGTAGGTTTAACATAGCAGCAATAAAATGTTCAGAATAAGTATACTCTCCTACAAAATTCTTAAAGGGATATCTGGATAGATAAGTGGGTTTCTTTTATGTATGGGAAGTAACCTACTTCTGCTAGAATGTATTATATATATATAGTTTTAATGATAAGTAATTTCATTAGTGTGGCAACATGCCTGGTTTCTAAATGGCCTCAAGTAAACCAATGAAAGTTGTTTCATTGTAAAGATGCATATACCTTTACAACCAAGTGTGCTTCAGTTTATTTCGATATCAGACTGTATGTGTGTGAAGTTCCAAAAGAAGCTGATGTATGTAATGATTGGCTAACCAGCTTTGAAGATGAAGAATGAGAGACAAGAATGCCAAAAATAGGAACTTTCAGGATTGTGAGGTACAAAGCACAGCTTGGATTTGAGTCATAGTTCAAAGTTCTCTTATAAACAGAGAAATTCTTTCATTGCAGTCAGTCACATACTGTCTGTAATAAAGAGAGAGTGGAAGTGAGTGAATAAAAGTGAGTAAAAGTGAGTGAGTGTGAGTGAGTGAGTGAGTGAGTGAGTGAGTGAGTGAGTGTGAGTGAGTGAGTGAGTGAGTGAGTGAGTGAGTGAGTGAGTGAGTGAGTGAGTGAGTGAGTGAGTGAGTGAGTGAGTGAGTGAGTGAGTGAGTTTTAAGGGCTCATTAACAGCTAGGTCATTTGGGCCCGAGAAGTGAAGAAAATGCTCAACTGCTCATTAATTACTTAGGCATTTGCACCAAGTCTTCGTTAGGCTATTAGGAAGGCATCTGCTCAGCTGCACATATCTCTAAGAAGCCTGTAAATATTGTGAAAGCAGTGAAATTCAAGCCTTATTGCTCCAAATTAATTCATGCATTGCATGAAAATTATTGCAATGCAAGACTCGAGTTGCTTTCCTTAGTTTTAGAGGTCAATTTTATCTGCAGATGAGGCAAATTACACAGCAAATGGATGCATTCCTCATTATTAGGGACATGCATAATTCGCGATCATGATTTTATTAGCGAATTTTAAGATGTTTTTTGTTAAAAATGCAAATTTTGGCATGTTTCAACTTAAAAACCTCACACACTAAAGTCAAACAAGAGATCCAGAGTTCGAATCTTGTTTAGGGTGCGTTACCTAAACAAGGGTTTTCCGAGATTTTCTCTTATCCTAAAATGATAAATATGGGGTATCTAAAATCTTATGACCCCGCTTCCATTTCATCTTAATTTCATTCATTCGTCGTCTGAATTGACTTACCGGTTAAGGGACTTAAAAAGTTCAAGTAAACAATAAAAAACATTTTGTATAAATAAACATATTTACGATGGTGAGATAAACATTTGCAGATTTATTCTGAAAGTCTCAGGTTCTCTGTTAGTGCATTGCCTAGTGTGTCTGATTCAGTTTGTTTGTTTCTTCCGCTTGTTCCTTTTGTGTGTGTTCATGGCATGCATACAGAAAGTGGTCAAAGTTGTGGTACTTTTACACCAGGGACACACAAGCGTAATCTCTGTGTCCACTTTCACGCACATAATATTTGTGCACATGAGATCTAAACACATACGGTAGAAACACTCACGTTCTATCGTCTGTTCAGTTCTCCAAGATGGAAGCTGATGAAGTTATTGCTATAGTGGGTCTTGCCTATCTCATATTAAAAAGAAGCAAATTAATTATAGTTTTAAAAAACTGTCATAACTGTAGCATTTACAATAAATTTAGCTTAGTCATTCTTTATCCTCACAATCCTGGTCAGGACATTGGGACAAATTCAATCAGACAACTCTAAGTTGGTGAAAATTATGTTAAAAGATTCTGTTACATTGATAAATGTATCTAAGTAATTTTCTTATCCTGATAATCCTGATCAGGACATTAGGACAAAGTCATGATATTATTGTATAGCCATTGGTCCTCGACACGTGTGCAAACTTTCAAGTCAATCAGACGACTGTAAGTTGGTAAAAATTACATCAAAAGATTCCTTTGCATTAATAAATTAACTTAGCTAATTAGCTTAGTCCTTACGATCCTGGTCAGGACATTAGGACAAAGTCATGATATTGTTACATTCTCATTGGTCCTTGACATGTTTGAAAATGTTCAAGTTAATAGACGACTCAAGTTGGTAAAAATTATGTTACATTCCAATTTAGCCAAGTCACTTTTTCATCTTGATGATCCTGGACAGGACATTAAGACAAAGTCATGATGTTGTTACATTGCCATCTGTCGTTGATATGTGTCCAAATTTTCTAGTGAGTCACACGTTTCTAGTTGGTGAAAATTACGTTACATTGTTAAATTTAGCCAAGTCACTTTTTCATCCTCACAATCCTCATCAGGAGATTAGGACAAAGTCATGATGTGCTACATTCTCATCGGTGCTTGACATGTATGCAAATTTTCAAGTCAAGCGGACGTCTCAAGTTGGTGAAAATTATGTTACATTGTTAAATTTAGCCAAGTCACTTTTTTATCCTGATGATCCTTGTCAGGACATTAGGATAAAGTCATGATGTTATTGTACTGTTATCAGTCCTTGACATGTGTGCAAATTTTCAAGTTAATCAGATGGCTCAAGTAGGTGAAAATTACGTTACATTGATAAATTTAGTTAAGTCCCTTTTTATCTTGATGATCCTGGTCAGGAACTTAAGAAAAAGTTATAATATTACTGAATTGTCATCGGTGCTTGACATGTGTTCAAACTTTCAAGTCAATCAGATGGGGTGCTTTTCACGTTACTTTTATCATAACTTTACTTTTATAAATAGCTAGCAATGTAACTATTTATAACATTGGATATCCGACACCCCATGCTTTCTTACAATAAAATTTATTATTTTGTTAAAATAAATTAGTTTTTATTTTAAACGTATTACAAAATTTTGAAATATAATGAACTATTTGACTTTACAGTAGCAGCCCCAGGTCGTGAAGACCGCATAACTGGCCGGAAGGGATCGGGACGCTGACCACGTACCACCCTCCAGTACTGCACTCCACCAATAATGCCTGTAGTGGGCCGAGGTGAGGGGCCCAGCGGCTGGGCCGTAAGGCTTGCCTCTTCATGGGCTGTTGTGCCGGGGCTCTTACTTGACTTTATAGAACAAATTCTTCATACTTAAAAATTATTTTCTACTTTTTAGTTTGGTCTGTTATAGAAGCATGTTTTTGTTAGTTTTTTAAAACTATAATTTATTTTTAAAGTTTGACTTTCTTAAAAATGGCTCCTAAGATTTTTATTAAAGTATTATTTGAGCTATGTTTAACTGGTAAACTGTAAGAAGACAAAATATTATTACACAAAAAATAACAATCTCATTTTAAACTTACAAGCTATGTGAAGTAGATTTTTTGTGGTCCTAACCATTTGAAGCATTCCAAGTTATTGGGTTGAATTTTCAAATACTTACGTTTTTATCAAGCTATCTCCTTAGCACAGTACTAGCACTGCTGCTTACCAAGCAAAAGACCCTGGTTTGATTCCTAGCCGATTAAGGACTGTTGCACTGGGGTTTAGTTTAGCTTAGTTATATTTTTCTCAACTGGGAAGTTGATACTCATACTTTTTACTTTCCCTACTATGTATAGTAATTTTTCTAGTCTTCTAATGAGCATGGAATTTCAAAGCCATCATGTAGTAACATACTCTTTAAAATCTATTGCTTTATCTACTTCTTGTGACAAAATGTGTAAATATGAATAAAATTATATCTGAACTTAAGTTGATTAATAAGTTTTTATAATACGAGTTTGTAAAAATGTGAGTTGAGAAGGTCATATGAATGTAACCTTAGATTTTTAAAAAAAGGTGTGGGAGTGCATATGTGTGTGTGAAAGAGACAGAGAGAAAGAACAGCATCACTCAAAAAGGAAAAGTCTGTTAAATACCAAACTTGGTATATAAGACAATGCAACTGTGAAGAACTAAAAATCCACCATTTGAGCAACCTGCAATTATCATAGTATGGTAATGTAATATAGACATCACATACAAAATTGCAATAAGAAATCTGCATTTGTTTCATAGATATTAAAGGGTGCATGAAATAAGAAGGCACGAGTATCTCCAATCCCTAATCAGCTATGGTCTGCTGTTGCCGGACCATATCGCTGTGCGAAAGAGAGGAAAGATAAGCAGGTGAGACAGTAGTGAAGGTCGTGAAGGATTGCAAGGTGCCAAATTAAAACTAGTCATAACAATTTCTCTCCCTTTAAAGCGAGATGATAGCTCTGCAATCCTATAATTTGCTTCAAATATAAATTCCTCGTCTAAGCAGGCAATTTTCATTTGCAATCTATTGTCTCAAGGGAGTTTATATTCTTCATGATGAAAGTTGGGCCTAAGTGGCTAAACTTGCAATTCTGGCTTTTTAATTTTTTACTATACCCAATTTTCTAGGAACGTTTTTGTGTAAATGTTTTTGTTATCGGAGTGAATATGAAACAGTTATGCGGCAATTTAAATAAACTTCAGTGGAGGGCATGATTACGTATTTAAGCCATTTTCTGATATTTCTCATATTTTTCTAATATTGTGATGCAAGATTTCTGCTTATATGCAAATCAGTTTCTAAATTGTGTATTCGAAGTAAAATGTACATTATTTCTTAGCAAATGCCTAAGCACAATTTCAGACCAGTTTTTATGATTATTTTGCCACTGTGGCTTTCTCGGTTATGTATTTTAGACATTTTTCAGCATTTAAAATGTCCCTTATGATGCAATTTGTAAATTATCAGAGTGAAACTACAGAAATAGTTTCCCCTATGAGTCATTCCATGTCAAATCGAACAAAATATGGCAAAAAATGACCTTGATCTCTCAGATTTTTTTGAATTTTTTTTTTTTTTTTTTTTTTTTTGGTGTTTTGGAACAAAATATATTTTACCCGTGTTTCTTCGTTTTATATAAAAAAAATTATTTTGGCAGATATTAATTTTTGAAACGTCCCAAAAATCGCGCGCTCCTCACTCTTCGATCAATCATACCTCCGATTGTAATGAAGCAAATTACTTGATCTTTGGCTCAAATTAAAGATAAATTGCAGTATTTCGTGAGGTATTTATTAGAAAATTTTATTAATTATTATTAGTATTATATTTTATACGATTAAAGTTTTAAAGTTAGATAATAACATAAACTCGACCACTTAAAAATCTGAAAAAAAAACTAAAAATACAATGAAGTTTATTCGATATTCTCAGAAAAAATCAGGATGGAGTCTCTAATAGTTCAGTTGTAATTAACTTACTTGCAAATCAGTGCAGCGAATTCGCATGGCAGCGGTGGTGGCTACAGTAACCTCACACAATTGCCACCTTCCATTACGGCAACTGTTCATTGCTTGAGGTTCCATGAACTTTACAACAGTACAGTAAGGAGAACACTGCTAGCTGACACTATTATATGCACACTATTAGCATCTTCAAAATGTTTTTAAAATATGCATTTTAAACTGTTGGCGAATCCATAGCCTTTGTCTGTTTCATCAGCTCTATTATATAATTGTGCGAAAGAAACCATGCACATGGGGAGGGAGGGAGAAGGTAGTGATGTCTGCATGATCTGAGACAGTCTTGCTAATTCAAAGGTGCTTTTTAGTTGCAGTGTGCCGTTGAAGACATAGATCTTTGTGATAAAGAGTGAATATAGTGAATTTGTGAGACATTGATCATAGCGTAAATCAATTATGCCACCTGTACGTTCTAAATTAGGGACCAAAACATTACACAGTCAGAGTAGAGAAATTATTTTAAATGTATGGACGTACTTGAAGGAAGAAGCTAAAAGCAAAGAACTGCTTACAACAGAAGATTTTTTCAAAAAAATTCAAAAGTTCAAAAGCACGTATCAGATGCCACAGGAGTATCAGAAAGAGTGTGGAGACATTTTGGGAACATTTTTCTGTATGGACTGTACTGCCTTAGTAAGAAGTTATGTGAGTAGCATAGCTGACGCGGCAATTCACAGGCTGTCTGCAGTCACCTGGCTTGTTACTCGTCCGTGTGCCCTTGCAGGCCTCCAGAAAAAAAATTGTAGCAAATGCACTAATGCAAGCTCCATAGTTTTCAACATCTTATTTTATAGATAAAATGTCAGGGCATACGTGTGTATTTTTTTTAGATTTTTAACTCATCAATTTAAATTCTATTTTTGGCTTTACAAAATATACCATAAAAAAAACAGTCCAAAATTTATGTGTAATAATGATTGATCGAAAGTTGTTAAAAGTGTTGTATTTAACCTTTCCAGTGCGCTAAACCCCAACTCTCAACTCTATATGGCCTTAGAGTAACAAGCGATTTTATATTACGGTGCGCGCAGAAATTGCTTAATTTCTAATAGCCATAACTAAGCAAGTAATTTAAAAATATGGAAATAAAAAAATACAGGTCTCCTTATTTGATGCCTATTATTCATAAAAAAATTTTGAACCTCCTACGAAAAAGTCGTGTTTTATGGGTGTTCGATTTGACGTGGATTGACCCCTATAAGTGCTAACTAAAATTTGTTATGCAGCTATTAATTTAAGGCAAGTGTGTTACGACAACATGCTCATCAAAGTTTGATACATACCTATACATTCTTTTTTTTCTTTTCAAAGTGAAGTGCACAAAACAGAAACCCACAATTGAACAAATTAATTTTTTTAAAACCCAATTGTATTTAAATTCTAATTCTATTTCCTAGCAAACTTATCTTAAAGCTCAAGCAGGAACATAAACATGCAGGATTGTTTAAAAATTGTGAACTTTACATCGTGAGGACAATTGTTTATAAAATAACTTACATTTGTGGTTTAAAACACATAATCCAGGAATGACTTAACATACATGCTTCCAACTTTGCAGCCACGCTGCTTTATAACAGGTACAACACTCGTTATAATTTTAGAACACCCAGGAAAGCACTTGGGATTTTCGAAAATTCACCCAGCGTTCCCCTTATATACCTAAAACTATATACTTTAAAGAACATATAGGTACTTGAAATCATGAAGTTCACTGAATGTTCACTTACATTGCATGCCTTAGCTGTTGGCACCCAACTTTTTTTAAATACAGTGCTCGTACGCATTTATTCAGTGCAAACACTGAAAATAATTGCCCACACATCTAAATGCCACAGTTTCCCTTTCGATCTACTCGTCCATAAGCCACTAGGTTTCATAATGCCATGTTTCTTAACAGTAAAACGAGTTGCAGTAACTGTAAGAAACACAACTGAACTCCTTTTCATTTTCTGCAGACATGTTCCCCCTTGAGAAGAAAATTATTTGAGATGATAAATAAACAAGCAAGGCAAGTGTCGTTTGCTATCACTGATGGCAGTGTTTATTTAATTACTGATATCTTGGGCTACAGACCACCTAAAATATTGTTTCTTGGACAGTCAAGTTCAAAATTTTCAGCTGTTTTCAATGGAATACTTAATAATAGTGAGTCATTGCTGGATTAGTTGAGCGCAAAGAGAAAAGTGAAAAGCAAATATTGCACTAGACAGTGCGTTACCAAACTGGGCAACATTGCCTCTCTAAGATAGGTTACTTGCTCTTGCCCACCTTCATCTAGCTCTGCCTCGTGTGCCTTCTTATTCTGTATGCCCTTTAATGTTTTTGGTGTTCATTGTATCAGAATTATATTTAACCTAAAAGCAAGGGAATTATGTAAGGAAACCTTTAGTCTAATTAACTACTTACCATCTACTCTCTCTATGCATTCAGAGCAATAATATATGTAAGAGATAAGTTCAAACCAATTAAAAACAACCAAATTCATGAACACTATACAAGAGGAAACATGGACTATTTTAGGCATAGCATGAATAAAAGTGTATCTCTAAAAGATAGATATATTTCTAGAATCACGCTTTATAACAAACTACCACTAGAAATTAAATCTGTAGCTGATGTTTCTAAACAGCAATTTGCAAGTAAGTTGAGTATGTATCTGATTAATAAATGTTTATATGATTTGAAGGAAATTTGAGAAACCAATTTGTAAACATATAATTGTATCTGACATGTCCAAAATCATATGTATGGTAAACTGGATCAAATAAATATTATTATTATTACTATTACTACTATTATTATTGTTATTATTGTTATTATTGTTGTTATTGTTATTGTTGTTATTGTTATCGTCATCGTCATCATCTTCATCATCATCATCTTCATCGTCGTGGTCATCATTGTCATCATCATTAAAAGTGCCCTGGTCAAACTATTTTTACAGCATATTAAGAATTTTATTTTGCCTTAAACATGCCACTACAAAGACCCCACATTTGAGTTTTTTTTAAAATTTAAAGGAAGCTATGTATTTTAGTATTTTTCGATTTTATGAATATAAGGTATGAAAGTATCTAGTAAAAAATAACATAATTATACAATTTAAAAGACGGCTATGGGAGTCTGGAGTAATCATTCATTAAGCTTTGCCAAAAATTAGAAGTTAATCAGCTAAACATTTTAACATGTAATGCACTTTGAGTAATATAAAATCCTGAAAAATAAGCTTTAAGAAAAATTGCATCCAGAACTGGAATTTGCCTTACAGTACTGTGCTCAGGAATGCTTCAAAGACTGTACAGAGTGGTACATATTGCTGATATTAGTAAATCAAAGGCCCCGAAGGAAAGTTTGGAGTGCAAACACAGTAAAAAAAAAAAATTCATTTTGAATTATTTACAGATTTTTATCCAATTTCACAGTTGTATTCCCAATGACGGTTGTTACCATATCAATGGTCTGACTCTGTAGTGTGGTGGTAGCATGTGTGCCTTGCATTCAAGACATCCCGAGTTCCAATCTCAGTTAGGTGAGTTATCAGGATAAGGGTTCTTTTCTGAGGTTTTCCCTTATCCTGAGAAGACGAATGTCAGGTAAGTTCAAGCTCTATGTATCTCAGGCTCATTTGGGCATCATTTGACTAATTTCATTCATTATCTGATATGACACCACATTTGAGGATATTAATATGCAAAAAAGAAAGTGAGTGATGTTTAAGAGCCCAATGACAACTAGTTCATTTGGGCCCTGACAAAAAATAAAGAAAGTTTCTCCATCAATAAAGAAGTGTTAGATGTAACTGAGGGAATTTACGAAGGGTACTCTAGTGTAGACTACACCATGGCGGATGACCCAGCAGAAAGGTTTAACCTGAATTCCATTACTCCTTCAGGAACGCCACCACCCAAACTCATTCTGAAAGTTGGTATTATTGTTATGCTAATCAGAAATATGAACTTGGAGTCGGGCTTAGGGAACAGTTGGTGTTGTGTGGTGGTGTGTGCCTTAATCCGTAACATTGCAAGTAATTACTGGAGCTGGAAACGGAAATATTATCTTCCTGCCAAGAATAAGTTAATTTCTACTAATCCCAACATACCTTCCCATTACAGCTGGCATTTGATATAAACTATGGCAGATGCAAAATTTAATGGTAGCTGATAGGTGACCATTACTACTCTGCTTCCTGTGGTGCAAATAAGCTTGTCAGTGCAAATGATATTTGTATCATCAACTTTACAGCATGACTTCACAGCATGTTTAACTACACAACAGCATACCACATGGTAAGCCTATGATTGGATTTTGTGTTGAGCCTACTGCCATTAAATTTTGTGTCAGCCATATAGTGCAGAAATTTAAGAAACTGGCATATATCTTCCTGAGCCAGTGCTTGGTCATGGACAATTGTATACAGAATCCAGTCGTGTGAAGAATCCAGAAGATGTCAAAGTTGGTTTTAAAGCTACAAGTGAGTAGAAGCAAGGTGGCAAAAACATTGTTCAGAGAAATAATACTGTAAGGCGATTTCACATGGAGTTGCCTCCAATACAGAGAGATATTCTACAGCAGGGGTCGACACATGGGCAAATGTCTCTGGGCACCCTGTGATAGCCCATGTCCACACTGGGTACACAGGATAGAAAGTTCAGTTCAGTCATACTGCAGCAGTAGCATTACAGGTATGACAGAGTACCAGGAGCATAGCATCAAAGATGTGGTTCATGCATTGCATACCCTGCCAGTTTTCCTTGGGTAACTTTTACTATTATCTATATACTAATTCAATTGGCATAATGCTTACTGAGGGGTATCTGCTATGAATTAGTATTGTTAGCCTATCACACAAAGCATTGAAACAGAGAAGCAATTGGTTGTGCTTGCCTCAAGTCAGTCACGTCAGATGATTTGTGTGCACAGTGGATGTGAAAGAGGAAAGTACATCTCACTTGTTAATGATAATGAGGTTTAAAGCTAAGTTTTTCAGTATTTTGTTTTACAGTTGAGACAGAATATTGAAAGACCCCAAAAGAAAATGTTGTTGTTGTTGTAGTTTTCTAGTGCCTTGCATCTGGCAATGAAGCCATTAGCATTCGTGCATTCCAATACTTTTGAACTGTAGTTTCTTCTGATCTTAATGCTTCACAGGTCTTCAAGTGGTCTTCGTTCATTTCTGCTGGATCGTTACACAGGACACATATTGCTGAAGCTGAGATACCTATTCTGTAGAGATGACTTGCTAAGCAGTTGTGATTTGTCAGTAGACGGAAGGCTGCAACCTCTCCCCAAAAGAAAATCATTTATGTAAATATTTATTGAAAATGTAGTTTGTTTTTGGTGTTGATACGAGTTAGTTGAGTAACGAAAACGTGTTGCTATTGTTCATTGTTACAAAAAAAATTAAGTTTGTTTAAAGACGTCATAAATATTTCCATATTTAAATTTAATATATATGTAGAAATAAAAGAATTATATGTGTTCAATATTGAAAGCGAAGGGAGAATAGCTAAAGATCGCTTCCCTAACAATACGGGAACTATTTGATGAACGCATACGCGGATGTACACAAAAAGAAGGTAGCATCATGTGATGTGGCACTAGAATTTGTTAATAGCATCTGTGTGCTTGATATGAGAAGATGTGTTTTTATAGTGCTCTTGGATGTGAGTAGAAAATTGACTAAACTTTCATGAAGCTTTTGTTCTAAAGTTGTTAAAAAACTGGAAAGACTATCTATATAATATAAATTGGTGCGACGAAAGTGTAAAGACGACAAAAAGTGTTAATAAAGTAATATATTAAAAAAACAACTGTACCCTAATTTGATCCTGTATTTTATATATTTTAATCACCATAAATTAAATATAAAGCAATCATTAGTTTTGAAATTTTCTGGACATATTATACATGTGGCCTTCTAACAGGGTGCAAAATTTGGTAATTCTATCTTAAACAGAAGTGAGGTTATGTTAAAGTTTGTATGGGGCTGCATTTTCGCATACGTCCCCCCTTAATTACAACTGAACTATTAGAGACTCCAACCTGATTTTTTCTGAGAATATCGAATAAACTTCATTGTATTTTTAGTTTTTTTTTCAGATTTTTAAGTGGTCGAGTTTATGTTATTATCTAACTTTAAAACTTTAATCGTATAAAATATAATACTAATAATAATTAATAAAATTTTCTAATAAATACATCACGAAATACTGCAATTTATCTTTAATTTGAGCCAAAGATCAAGTAATTTGCTTCATTACAATCGGAGGTATGATTGATCGAAGAGTGAGGAGCGCGCGATTTTTGGGACGTTTCAAAAATTAATATCTGCCAAAATAATTTTTTTTTATATAAAACGAAGAAACACGGGTAAAATATATTTTGTTCCAAAACACCAAAAAAAAAAAATTCAAAAAAATCTGAGAGATCAAGGTCATTTTTTGCCATATTTTGTTCGATTTGACATGGAATGACTCATAGGGGAAACTATTTCTGTGGTTTCACTCTGATAATTTACAAATTGCATCATAAGGAACATTTTAAATGCTGAAAAATGTCTAAAATACATAACCGAGAAAGCCACAGTGGCAAAATAATCATAAAAACTGGTCTGAAATTGTGCTTAGGCATTTGCTAAGAAATAATGTACATTTTACTTCGAATACACAATTTAGAAACTGATTTGCATATAAGCAGAAATCTTGCATCACAATATTAGAAAAATATGAGAAATATCAGAAAATGGCTTAAATACGTAATCATGCCCTCCACTGAAGTTTATTTAAATTGCCGCATAACTGTTTCATATTCACTCCGATAACAAAAACATTTACACAAAAACGTTCCTAGAAAATTGGGTATAGTAAAAAATTAAAAAGCCAGAATTGTAAGTTTAGCCACTTAGGCCCAACTTTCATCATGAAGAATATAAACTCCCTTGAGACAATAGATTGCAAATGAAAATTGCCTGCTTAGACGAGGAATTTATATTTGAAGCAAATTATAGGATTATAGTTCTTCACAGTTGCATTGTCTTATATACCAAGTTTGGTATTTAACAGACTTTTCCTTTTTGAGTGATGCTGTTCTTTCTCTCTGTCTCTTTCACACACACATATGCACTCCCACACCTTTTTTTAAAAATCTAAGGTTACATTCATATGACCTTCTCAACTCACATTTTTACAAACTCGTATTATAAAA
The DNA here is from genome assembly GCA_030765045.1 of Tenodera sinensis. Classification (NCBI taxonomy): domain Eukaryota; kingdom Metazoa; phylum Arthropoda; class Insecta; order Mantodea; family Mantidae; genus Tenodera; species Tenodera sinensis. The sequence continues at coordinate 244,345,692 of CM060964.1, read as the reverse complement.
ACTTATTAATCAACTTAAGTTCAGATATAATTTTATTCATATTTACACATTTTGTCACAAGAAGTAGATAAAGCAATAGATTTTAAAGAGTATGTTACTACATGATGGCTTTGAAATTCCATGCTCATTAGAAGACTAGAAAAATTACTATACATAGTAGGGAAAGTAAAAAGTATGAGTATCAACTTCCCAGTTGAGAAAAATATAACTAAGCTAAACTAAACCCCAGTGCAACAATCCTTAATGGGCTATGAATCAAACCAAGGTCTTTTGCTTGGTAAGCAGCAGTGCTAGTACTGTGCTAAGGAGATAGCTTGATAAAAACGTAAGTATTTGAAAATTCAACCCAATAACTTGGAATGCTTCAAATGGTTAGGACCACAAAAAATCTACTTCACATAGCTTGTAAGTTTAAAATGAGATTGTTATTTTTTGTGTAATAATATTTTGTCTTCTTACAGTTTACCAGTTAAACATAGCTCAAATAATACTTTAATAAAAATCTTAGGAGCCATTTTTAAGAAAGTCAAACTTTAAAAATAAATTATAGTTTTAAAAAACTAACAAAAACATGCTTCTATAACAGACCAAACTAAAAAGTAGAAAATAATTTTTAAGTATGAAGAATTTGTTCTATAAAGTCAAGTAAGAGCCCCGGCACAACAGCCCATGAAGAGGCAAGCCTTACGGCCCAGCCGCTGGGCCCCTCACCTCAGCCCACTACAGGCATCATTGGTGGAGTGCAGTACTGGAGGGTGGTACGTGGTCAGCGTCCCGATCCCTTCCGGCCAGTTATGCGGTCTTCACGACCTGGGGCTGCTACTGTAAAGTCAAATAGTTCATTATATTTCAAAATTTTGTAATACGTTTAAAATAAAAACTAATTTATTTTAACAAAATAATAAATTTTATTGTAAGAAAGCATGGGGTGTTGGATATCCAATGTTATAAATAGTTACATTGCTAGCTATTTATAAAAGTAAAGTTATGATAAAAGTAACGTGAAAAGCACCCCATCTGATTGACTTGAAAGTTTGAACACATGTCAAGCACCGATGACAATTCAGTAATATTATAACTTTTTCTTAAGTTCCTGACCAGGATCATCAAGATAAAAAGGGACTTAACTAAATTTATCAATGTAACGTAATTTTCACCTACTTGAGCCATCTGATTAACTTGAAAATTTGCACACATGTCAAGGACTGATAACAGTACAATAACATCATGACTTTATCCTAATGTCCTGACAAGGATCATCAGGATAAAAAAGTGACTTGGCTAAATTTAACAATGTAACGTAATTTTCACCAACTTGAGACGTCCGCTTGACTTGAAAATTTGCATACATGTCAAGCACCGATGAGAATGTAGCACATCATGACTTTGTCCTAATCTCCTGATGAGGATTGTGAGGATGAAAAAGTGACTTGGCTAAATTTAACAATGTAACGTAATTTTCACCAACTAGAAACGTGTGACTCACTAGAAAATTTGGACACATATCAACGACAGATGACAATGTAACAACATCATGACTTTGTCTTAATGTCCTGTCCAGGATCATCAAGATGAAAAAGTGACTTGGCTAAATTGGAATGTAACATAATTTTTACCAACTTGAGTCGTCTATTAACTTGAACATTTTCAAACATGTCAAGGACCAATGAGAATGTAACAAAGGAATCTTTTGATGTAATTTTTACCAACTTACAGTCGTCTGATTGACTTGAAAGTTTGCACACGTGTCGAGGACCAATGGCTATACAATAATATCATGACTTTGTCCTAATGTCCTGATCAGGATTATCAGGATAAGAAAATTACTTAGATACATTTATCAATGTAACAGAATCTTTTAACATAATTTTCACCAACTTAGAGTTGTCTGATTGAATTTGTCCCAATGTCCTGACCAAGATTGTGAGGATAAAGAATGACTAAGCTAAATTTATTGTAAATGCTACAGTTATGACAGTTTTTTAAAACTATAATTAATTTGCTTCTTTTTAATATGAGATAGGCAAGACCCACTATAGCAATAACTTCATCAGCTTCCATCTTGGAGAACTGAACAGACGATAGAACGTGAGTGTTTCTACCGTATGTGTTTAGATCTCATGTGCACAAATATTATGTGCGTGAAAGTGGACATAGAGATTACGCTTGTGTGTCCCTGGTGTAAAACTACCACAACTTTGACCGCTTTCTGTATGCATGCCATGAACACACACAAAAGGAACAAGCGGAAGAAACAAACAAACTGAATCAGACACACTAGGCAATGCACTAACAGAGAACCTGAGACTTTCAGAATAAATCTGCAAATGTTTATCTCACCATCGTAAATATGTTTATTTATACAAAATGTTTTTTATTGTTTACTTGAACTTTTTAAGTCCCTTAACCGGTAAGTCAATTCAGACGACGAATGAATGAAATTAAGATGAAATGGAAGCGGGGTCATAAGATTTTAGATACCCCATATTTATCATTTTAGGATAAGAGAAAATCTCGGAAAACCCTTGTTTAGGTAACGCACCCTAAACAAGATTCGAACTCTGGATCTCTTGTTTGACTTTAGTGTGTGAGGTTTTTAAGTTGAAACATGACCTTGGGCTGCTACCTGACGGTTCTAGGACGGGCGGGTTCACTAATGATGGTCCAAGTGCTGAGAAACACTGTCACAATCACTCTTCACTGGCTAGTCTCTCAAAATCAGTTATACTTGAAATATGGAAGAGTTTTTACAGAAATGTAGAAAATATCCTGACATGTGTAGCCGTCCTTGCTTGGTTGGTTTTCGTACCGATACAAGTGGGTGTACCTTTGCAATCCGAATTTAAATAGTAAGTTTCAATAGTAAAGGATTTGAGATGCAGCAGTTGGGTCAATCCACGTCAAATCGAACACCCATAAAACACGACTTTTTCGTAGGAGGTTCAAACAATTTTTATGAACAGTAGGCATCAAATAAGGAGACCCGTATTTTTTTTATATCCGTATTTTTAAATTACTTGCTTAGTTATGGCTATTAGAAATTAAGCAATTTCTGCACGCACCGTAATATAAAATCACTTGTTACTCTAAGGCCATATAGAGTTGAGAGCTGGGGTTTGGCGCACTGGAAAGGTTAAATATAACACTTTTAACAACTTTCGATCAATTATTATTACACATAAATTTTGGACTTTTTTTATGGTATATTTTGTAAAATCAAAAATAGAATTTAAATCGATGTGTTAAAAATCTAAAAAAATACACACGTATTCCCTGACATTTTATCTATAAAATAAGATGTTGAAAACTATGGAGCTTGCATTAGTGCATTTGCTACAATTTTTTTTCTGGAGGCCTGCAAGCGCTCACGGACGAGTAACAAACCAGGTGACTGCAGACAGCATGCGAATTGCCGCGTCAGCTATGCTACTCACATAACTTCTTCTTACTAAGGCAGTACAGTCCATGCAGAAAAATTTCTCTGCAATGTACCTTCTTTCTGATACTCCTGTGGCATCTGATACGTGCTTTTGAACTTTTGAATTTTTTTGAAAAAATCTTCTGTTGTAAGCAGTTCTTTGCTTTTAGCTTCTTCCTTCAAGTACGTCCATAAATTTGAAATAATTTCTGTACTCTGACTGTGTAATGTTTTGGTCCCTAATTTAGAACGTACAGGTGGCATAATTGATTTACGCTATGATCAATGTCTCACAAATTCACTATATTCACTCTTTATCGCAAAGATCTATGTCTTCAACTGCACGCTGCACTAAACAGTACCTTTGAATTAGCAAGACTGTCTCAGATCATGCAGACATCGCTACCTTCCCCCTCCCTCCCCATGTAGTGCATGGTTTCATTCACAGAATTATACAATATGAGCTGATGAAACAGACAAAAGCTATGGATTCGTCAACACGACTTCCAGTCAAGGTCAGGGGCCAAGAACGATGGGTCCAGCTGTGCTTTAAAATTACACTCCATTCCTTTGTCAAAAACTGAAGCTTCAGTGAAACAATTTTCTTTTGAAGGAGGTAAAGCTGTGTTTTGTATGGAAACATTAGTTTAAAATGCATATTTTAAAAACATTTTGAAGATGCTAATAGTGTACATATAATAGTGTCAGCTAGCAGTGTTCTCCTTACTGTACTGTTTTAACGTTCATGGAACCTCAAGCAATGAACAGTTGCCGTAATGGAAGGTGGCAATTGTGTGAGGTTACTGTAGCCCCACCGCTTCCACGCGAATTCGCTGCACTGATTTTCAAAGTTAATTACAACTGAACTATTAGAGACTCCATTCTGATTTATTCTGAGAATAATGAATAAACTTCATTGTATTTTTAGTTTTTTTCCCCCAGATTTTTAAATGGTCGAGTTTATGTTATCTAACTTTATAACATTAATCGTATAAAATATAATATTAATAATAATTAATAAAATTTTCTAATAAATACCTCACAAAATACTGCAATTTATCTTTAATTTGGGCCAAAGATCAAGTAATTTGCTTCATTACAATCGGAGGTATGATTGATCGAAGAGTGAGGAGCGCTCGATTTTTGGGACATTTCAAAAATTAATATCTGCCAAAATAAATTTTTTTTATATAAAATGAAGAAACACGGGTAAAATATATTTTGTTCCAAAACACAAAAAGAAAATTTCAAGAAAATCTGAGAGATCAAGGTCATTTTTTGCCATATTTTGTTCGATTTGACGTGGAATGACTCACTTAAGGATTACCAACTGCCCTGTGGAATATAGCTCTATCCCTTTCTACTTCCCATGTTTCAGCTTAAATTTCACACACTATAGCTAACTATTTTCGCACCACGGAGATGAATCACTCGGAGTTTGCATAAAGTGAAACAGTGAATACTTATCAGCAAGAATAATTTTGTAATAATCCTATTTAAATAGCAAAATTATATATCCAGATTCGTCTACCTCCTCTCAAGAGAAACATTCCTCAACCTCAGAACCTTGTTACCTTTACAGAACACAGGAGCCTCAGAGAAACTACTAAAATCACTGGAAAGAAAAAGGGAAGAAGTACCCCCGGAATTCTATGGGACAGGGGCCACGATACAGCAGTCAACTTCAATATGAGGCATGTGCTAACTAGAATGGCAGTACATGGCTTTCACAATAGGATATGTAACAACAGAGCATTTCACCAACCATCGGAAATGTGTGTATGTAAACAATGTGGACAGATTTGTGAACAATACCACTTAGAACTATGCAGCAAAAGGCAACTATCTATCGGAAAATATGCAAATATGTAATTTATATGTATTTATATAAATCTACGTCTCTTTAATGACTATTTAGCTGCAATAAAAGTATTATTATATAAATGCATTCCTCTATGAGTATAACGAATTGGATTGGCGTATTTTCCTAACCGGATATGGTGGATTTCACAGAAGGCTTTGAAAGCAACAAAGCATGAACTAATGGAGTTCAAATTTTTTTGATTATTAGAGTTCATAATTTGTAGCTAGGCATTAGTTCAGTAATTTGTAGTGAGCATTAGGTACATTATATACAATATTTAAGTAATCATTATAAAGATGAAGAAACACGTAACAATAACCAGACAAGATAAAGAACAAACATCTACTTCCTTTGTAATTGGAGAAGCGGTTATTGGGAAAGCTTTGATAGCCAACTGCAAGGAGGAAAGAGTATCACGAAAACACGGATTAATTAGTTTCCAATGAAGGTGAAGTGATTTTAATTCCAATAGAGAGGATGTATCACATTCCAGCTGGGCAGGCGAAGAGATAGATTCTTCAGAGGGGGGTCTACTCTCACGTTAAATAATGGTGAAAGATTCTCATTTCTTCCGCAGAGATTTTGCTTTCAGATTAAAATTGTCGATGTATTAGAAAGCAACGTGAGGAAACGGAAGGCCATGGACGTATCAGAAGGTGTGGTAGCGGGACAGTGCGATCAGGAAGACATTAGCACAGAAGAACTAAAGAGAATGAAACTAGAAAATATCACGGAACCACAGCCATCAACAAGCAGAGACGCCAATAATGACAAGGACGACCAGCAAAAACTGGAGCAGAATGGCAGTGAGCAGAAGGAATATATTGAGTGGTGGTGTTTAAGGGCCCGTCGACAGCTAGGTCATTTGGGCTGGAATATATTGAAGATTTCTCTGAAACATCCGAGAAAAGTTTAATCAAAGAGTTACCAAGCCCACAAGAAGAGAAAAGTGCAGAGGAGAAACCCAGTCAAGTTGAAGATACGAAAGACGTCGGCGACGCCAACCAAAAACACATAGGTCATGACGAGGAAGAAGCAGGCACCATGTATCCTGAAATAGAAGGGCCAAGTAACAAGCAAGAAACAACTAACAAGAGAAAACGAGGATAAAGATCATCAAAAGGAGGCAAATGAACCAATGTCTTTGAGCCAATTTTTTTTGGCCCCTCCAGTAGTAATCTTCTGCCACTTAAAGAGCTTTGGTCAAAGGGCATCGTACCAACTCCCACAAGCTGTGGTGAATCAAAAGTAGATAAACCTGCATATCTGCAGGAAAACTCATTCAAAGAGGATGATTTCCATCCATTGTGTCCTCATGGAAAGAGTTGCTTCAATCTGACTCCAAAACATTGCCGAGATTTCAGTCATGAGGTGCTGGAACCTCAAACAAGATCTAGCTCCAGCTCGTCAGATAGTAGTGAGCCATAGTAACTGGAGTATTATATATACTGTTCATTTCTCAGTGAATTTCCAAATTTTTAGAAGATGTATAGCATATTTTTCATAATTTTATTTGTTATGCTGATATTATTGCAAGTTAGAACTGCCATCCTTGGACTTAGCAGCCCATAAGATACATGAACATTATGCATTCAGTAAATTAATCAATATAAGTTCTATGTATTTGAAATGATAAGCTTAAAATGAATAAATATGAAATTAAATTTACCCATGTCATGTATAGGCCGTGAGGCAAGACAAAAACAATTCCCCTACTTGTGCAGTGGCAACTGTTCACCTAAAACGCTGCTGTGGGAGAAGTTGTGCAATCATGTATGTGCAGAAGTCATAATGTTTCTGTGCACAAAGGAGTGAAGTTTGCTATAATCTTCGTAAAAGTTAAAAGCATATGGAGGCGGGGTGTACTGCGGACTCCAGCGAATCCTACGCTTGCCCCTCCTACCAGCGCTGCCGAATGTGGTACATGCATCTCACACACCCTTATGTACAGAACCTCTGCTGGTACACGCACTATAGTTGAATGTTCAAGTTTTTAAATAAAGTCTACCATTGCTCTCAAGAAAATTTCACATAAGCAAGAAAAAGAACTGAAGTTTAGTTCAAACCACCAAACCTACCTATCCATCATAAAATGTAAATTTGGTTCTAATAACAAAGTAGCTCAAAAATAATTACCATAACTGGGCATCTGTAAATGTGTTGCCCTAAAATTATCAGTGCAGATACAGGGATATAAAGATACACTAAGGGGATATTTTCTGATATGTTCTGCTTTTCATGAAAAATATTTTGGTCTCCCAATTCCAGAAAAAAAGTTTTTTTTTTCCTTCATTTAAAGACATAAAGGTATGAAACCTTCCTTATAAAGTAAATATAGCAGAAAGCTGATTTAAAGAAGGAAACTGCGATCATTACACAGGATCCTGTCAGCCTGTTCATATACATGCACTAACCCATCTACCCTAACATGGGCTATATTCCCATACCACAGGATCTTCAGAGTCATAAGCTGCCCTCTATATCTACCGGCCAAAGGATTTCTGAAAAAAAGGCAGCATTTCAAAACATGCATCAAAGTTTTGCTCTTAAAGAAATTTAAAAGGGCACTTAAAGGGCATTTACAAAATTTAAAGGTGATTTGTCACATCTTTGAATTGAAATTGTAAGTACTTTCTGTGCTACTTTTTTGAGATGGCTTCTAAGCCTTTTTTTTTTTTTTTTTTTTCATGTATATATTTTGTTGTCTCAAAGGTATGTTGCAGAGTAGTCAAGCATGAGGCAACATAGTGAAACTTGGTGCATTCAGAGGAGTCATACAGCTGCGAAATTCAAAACTAAAATTAATTCATAATCACATCTTAAGGACTAGAATGTCTAAGTGCTGTACTTTTGCTCTTCCCCATTCTCACTTATGGATTGTATTAAAAAAATATGTGATGTGGTACATTCACATGACGTTCTTACACATTATTCAACAACTGTTCTTAAAAAAGCTTATTCTTCTGCCTACTTCACATTAATCAAGATAAACATTTATAGAAATGCTTTTATTATATGTTTTCTTGTAGGTACAATAGGAATAGGGGAACAGGGTAAGCTTAAACGAGTAAAATCTTTTAAAACCTGGTCGCTAAGTGTTGGCTTTGAAATTTCTTTCTCTTTGCATGATCAGGACAAATAAACAAAACAATAACAACTTCCCAAGTATTGGAAAATTCAAATCAGTAACGAGAAATACCGTGTAAATTGTTAATTCCACTAAAAAGGAAAAACACAATTATGTACTTTAATGAGCTTAACATTTTTTGTGAACAAACATTTTGTCTATCTCTTACAGCATGTAAACAAGTAGAGTAAGACTGAAAAATTCAATGACATATTGAGAGAAAGTAAAAATGCTTTCTCTATATTACAAATACGCTTTCTATTGTTTCTTAAAATTATAGCTTTGGGTACAGATAATCTGGAATTTTGTATTCGCGGGTTTCAGATTAGTGGAGTTCTACTGTATACTTTCTTTTCTTGCTATTTTTTTGAGAGCTTTTATCTTTGATTATATTAATTGTTGAAATGTTGCTAGATTTATTTCCATATCACTGTCTATGAATGTGCATCCTGAGTATAGAACTGATTCACGTGTCCTATTGGTTTGTCATTATTAATTATTCATCATCATTGTCACCGTCGTCATCGTCATCATCATCATTACTATTATTATTACTATTACTATTATTACCACTACCACACGACACAAGTATCACACTATGCGAGAATAACACTCAAAACATCAAAGGAAAATGAATTTAGTGTATCACATACCATATGAAAAAAATGGGGTATCACTGATCACAAAAATAGATAGTTAAAAGAATTTGATGCCAGTGCTTAAATAGTTACAGATGTATTAAACAAAATGCAATTCAGTTGTATATTACCTCAGTCTGAAGCAACCTTTGGACCTGACAGCATTGTCATTTCGCTTATTTCCAAGGACTGCACAATGTTGCCATGTGCCCATTCATTCAATTTCTAGTTGTGTGCCTTTATCCTGATTCTGCATTCCTGATAAAAAGCTCTGGAGAACTAAAGTCGCTGGTTAATTTTCCATTTCAGAAAATAACTGTGCACGAAGTGCAAGCTTTCAGTTCTAAAATTTCAATCGTATTGCCGGAATATGATAATATTGTATAATGGTGTTATATAAATAATGATCTTCCCATTTAGGTAGAGAGGTAGGGATAAAAATTATGCAGTTGGTGGGATTCCATCCAAATTCACGGAGCCACTCTGGGTCCGTATTAGTGCATTTTAATGCTCTCGGCTAACACTAAGTACAGGAATTCGGTGTGGATTATTAAGCATACTCTGGTAAGCAAAGAGCACAAAACTGGCATTGCTTTTTAATTCTGGTCCATTATTTAATCAAAACAAAATTGCAAACAGATTCGACTCTAACCTCAAGTTTGCGGAGCAGGTGTCTACTGCAACATAAGGTGGAGAGTTTGACTATGAAGTTAATATCATTGAACAATAATAGTGATACACATGTTTGTTCTAGAAAATGTTCTTCTTTCCTAAATAAATGCAAACGAACATCCAGAAACAAAAGCAAAGTATTTAAACCTTTGCTAATAGTGCTACGAACTTTCCACCTTCCAAGGAAATTTGTTGGCAACTTAATGAGAGAATGTAACTTAATATAACAAGAATAGAACCGAAGCTAGCCTATCCAGAAATAGGCGAAGTCGTTGCGTGGCTGTGCGTAGGCGTTGGAAATACTGAGTGGCGGTGGTTCAAAACTCACCTCCTGCACACTTATTTTCTGAAATGGAAAATTAACCAGCGACTTTTTTATCAGAAATGCAGAATCAGGATAAAGGCACACATTTAGAAATTGAGTGAACCGGCACATGGCAACATGGTGCAGTCCACGCTATCAGGTCCAAAGGTTGCTTCAAGCTGAGGTAATGTACAACTGAATTGCTTTCTATTTAATACATCTTTAACTATTTAAGCACTGGCATCAAGTTCTTATAAGTATCTATTTTTGTGATCAGTGATACCCCATTTTTTTTCGTGTGGCATGTGATATGCTAAATTCATTTTCCTTTGATGTTTTGAGTGTTATCTTGCATAGTATGATACTTGTGTCGTATTACTGCATAAAAAGGTATAAATTAATGTCATCATGCCGTGGAATTTAATTTTCTACAATAATTATTTTATATTCAAGATGCTCTCGGGCTTCAAGCCAGGTGTTGTGATGAAGAGACATCGACGTTTCGGGAGTGTACATCTCTCCCGAAACGTCGATGTCTCTTCATCACAACACCTGAAGAAGCATACGTATATGACTGATTTCATTCTCATACCATCTGTTTAGGTATGCCCTGTGGGTACGCCTGAGAATTAGATGACCCTTCACGCAGGACTCACTGAAGGTGGGTATTTACTTTTGTGAAAGATAGTACATAATGAAATATGTTCCCATTTAAGCTTATTTACGTACTGCACAAATGCATGAGCTTATGATTTCACAGTTACTTCAGCTTATACAGTTTAAGCCTCTAAAAGCAACTTTGTATTTCTTTTAATAAACGTATATTTACGAAATATATTCCCAATTAAGGTACATACTACACAAATGCATGGGCTTACGACCTCATAGCAATTTAGGGTTATAGGGTTTACGCCTCTAAAAGCAACTTTGTATTTCTTTTAATAAACATATATTTACAAAATATATTCTCATTTTAGCTTATCTGTATATTGCGCAACAGTATGAACTTCTTTCATACTTGTTTTAGGTTATGTGATTCATGGAATTCAATGGGAATAAAGAAGCAATTCAAAGGGAACTGAATTCACATGTTACAGTCCATTAGGTAACATATTACATATACACTGGGCAAAATTCCCTTCCTTATTTACTCAATCGTTGACAACATACAAGCTTCCTTGCTCAGTTCACTTGCTATAATGACACAGTCTGTGTGACTTAACTTTACTCATTGCACCAGGACCCTCTTGATACTTTCTCTACTATTGTACTAACTATTCATAACATCTACAAAAGACAACTGTATCAATACTGCTTAGGTCCTCTTCTGAAGATGGTTATCCCACGATACCTATCCGTTTAGTACGGATTTACCCATGAGATAGGTGTAGTCTTTTTCACAAGCTTTTGTGTCTATGTCTGCTGATGGTGATGTTTGGTATCTCTCGTTTGCTACCAACTTTGGGTTGGGAATGCAGTCAGAATGCCTGTCCATCCTAGTGCACCCAGTGCCCAGTGCTGCACACTTAGCCGGCCGCTTGTGTGACCAGCAAGTGGAGCAGTGTCAGATTGCGAGAAACCGATGGTAAGGTGAAATGTGAAAGCAGCTGAGCTAACTACCCCAAGGCATCCTTGGGTAAGCGGTAGCTTTTGTGCCTCCTGGGAAGGTGGTGGTCACATTGTCCTAGGACGTTGACCAGCTGGTTTTGGTGTGGTGTACGTTTGAGGACCTACTTTTCATCCTGCCCGAGGGAGGCCGGATATGCTTGACATCATGGTCACCAAGAATTTCCTGTTCCATCTAGACCTCTCGGCAGTCAACGAACTGGATTCTGATCACGACCCAGTCCTGGTGGATTCCAATGTTGACATGGCAGCGCTGGTAACTCCAGACTGAACCTATGAGGTAGACCGGGATGCAGCCATCCTAGACCTGAACCAATCAGTGGATCCGCGACCACATATCGATTCCATTGAGACACTGGAAGCGGCTGCCACTGCATTCTCCCAACACATCTCAAATGTGGTATGCGGCCACACATACTGCATCCCATGTCATACACCCAATCGCACAACCATTCCAAATGAACTTCGGCAGTTGCTAAAAGCTAAGTCAACAGTCCAAAAGCTATGCCAGCGTTTCCGCCATCCCAGGTTGCAGGCTATCTATCAGCTATTCAAGACCCTGGCTAGGCACTTGCTATGCACACATCGCAAAGAGGCCTGGGAAAATACCATGAGAAATGTCAACCTCTCTGAAAAGAAACCATGGCGGATAATTAAATCCTTGAGAAAGGTTAAAACACAATATCAGCATCCTATTCATGGCATTCGCAGGAAACTCTCTTTTGAACTGCAAGAGAAAGCCGCGGATTTCGCAGATCATCTAGTCTGAATTCGAGCCCCGGGAAGACATTCAAGACGACGACTTTTCTGAGCTCGTGGAAGCAACGTTGGACTACCTCTATGAGGATCCGCCACCACCACACAAGGCGATCCATATCCCCATAGTCACCCCAAAGCAAGTTGCCTCCCAAATTCAGAGTTTCAAACTTAACAAATCCCCTGGACATTATGGTGTCATGGCACCCATGCTACAGCACCTCCACATAAAGCCATTATTCACTTGATGAGGATTTACAATGCATTCCTGCATCTTCACCACTTTCCTACCTGTTGGAAGGAGGCGAGGGTAGTCTGCATTTTAAAGCTCGGCAAGAATCCAATGTTTCCATCCATCAGCTCAATCCCGATCGTTTCACAAATATTTGAACGATTACTTCTGTCCCGCCTAGCTCCTCTCTTACAGGAAAGGCAACTCCTCCCAGATCATCAGTTTGGTTTTCGTCGAGGTCATTCCACTGCCCTGCAGCTACTGCGTCTGGTTGAGAAGGCTGACCTGGGCTTCCAGGAAAACTTCAAAACAGTTGCAGTGCTTCTGGCTGTGGATAAGGCCTTTGCAACAACATGGCACCAGGGCCTATTGTACAAGCTCAGAGGTAGATCTCCCTCTCCCATACCTATCTCTTAGTTTCCTCCAGGATTGGACCTTCCGGGTGCGAGTGGAGGGAAGGTTATCCACAATCAGACCCATAGCGGCTGGAGTTCCGGAAGGTAGTGTTCTCTCTACGCTGCCTACATGTCCAACTTTCCCGTAGAACCCAGCACTGTTACGTGCCAGTATGCTGATGATGTCCTCATACTGGCCTGAAACAAAAATCTCTGTTACTGCTTCCCTCCATTGCAGAGACACCTTGACGCCATCGACAGGTGGAGTGAGAAGTGGAGAGTGGCCATCAGTCTGCAGCAAAGTTCAGCTTTACTGCTAGGCAAAGTTAGAAGCTGGAGGCTGGATAGGGACCTGAGGTTAGGTTGGAGGAGAATCCCTTGGGTGAACTCCGCTAAATACCTCGGAGTACTACTTGACCGAGGACTTACCTTCACTTCACACATCACAGCTAAAGCTGTCCAGGGCTATGCCGCCCTAGGAAAACTATATCCCATTCTACGATCCACAATGCCCTCATATCTTAAACTACGCTTGTATCATGTGATTATCCCTCCCCTGATCCTGTACGGGTGCAAATGCTTGGGGATCGGTGGCTCAAACCACCATCTGTAGATTGCAGGTGTTACAGAACAGGACGCTTAGGATGATCTACGATACCGACTGTATATTCCCATCCCATATCCTCCACATTCATTCTGGCATTTCGTACATTGTGGACGTTGTGGTGACAGAGTTCGCATAATGTATGACAAACTTACACCACAGTTTCAAGTACAGTCCATTAGGTCAGTGGTGTCAAGGTCATAGGGAGTTGAGGGCTGTTCTGCAACCAGGGGGCAAAACATGACGTAATATATGTCAACACTAGAAGTGTTATCACCTGACTCCTGTTTACTTACAGGTTGGTTGTGTCCACGGATAAAACCTTTCATAGAGTATGTATACCTTACGAATGTTTTCCTTCAGAATAGCCTACAAGGATACATAGCACAGATACAAGTTGGATATATGAAGGGGAACAGTACTTCTCACGAATAAATAGAAAACTACTTGACGTAGTTATTCAAGTTGATTAAAATAGTTGCAACTTTCTGATGATTAGGCTGAATTATAGGTACTATTAAACCTACCCTAGCCCTTGGGTTAGCATTCTCAAACTGTGAAGTACACCATTTACGCACTTACATACCTAGATAGATGTTATTACTTTTCAATCCCAGATGTAAAAAATGTCAAATTCAATTTTCAAATGAATGAATAAATAAATAAGAGACTAATTACACAGTACTAATAATAGTGCTGTTTATACGAACTTTTGTCAGATATATCTATATTTATATAAATAGTAACTGGCAGCTTTGAAATCTTGTTATCCCTTAAGGTTTAAATGGATATTCATAGTTGATTAAACATAAATAACAGAATATTTACTTGGATTATCCTCAAATAAGTGAAGTAAGACAAAACATTACTAGTAACAGGGGTTGGCGATTTCCTCCAAAATTAAAGGGAAGAACTGCATGTAAGTTGTTTGAAAACTACTGTCCTTAAAGATGCATATTTTAGTGTTAAGCGTTTACATAATGAATTTAAGACAATCTTACTGAAAACCTAAGTAAAATACCACATGTTACACATTTGTAGGATCAGTCACTTGGCATATTTTTGAATTCACACACTTTTAAAAATTTGGCTTAATAACATTACAAAAACAGATTCTAAGACTGGATGCAAAATTGCTATCCGAGAGTCTGTTTCTATGGCGAGTTTTCAGGAGCTTCATTATAGAGAAGCCCTGTTCACAAATGTAGGTACTACCATACAATGTCATAGATTTTGCTGTGTTGGGAATCAAATTTAGAATACGCCTATTGTCAAGTTTCTGGTAGAATTCGATCAGTGCATCTGAGCATGAATTGTCAAATTTCTCATGAAGGCGACGATCACATTGTACTTCTATCAGCTCCAGCTGAACTGCTACATTATTTACTTTATCTATATTCATAATGTCTTTGTATGTTGAATTTTTTAATGCAAGATACTGGTTGCATATTAGGAACCGAATACTACTGCCGACAACTTTGTAGAGGAATTGTTTATCCCATTCAAAACAGGCGAATCCAAATTACTTATGTATGTGTTTTTGGATGCAGCCATTGCTCTGCCTGCATCACACGGAAAACTGCACTGAACTGGTTTCTAACGGATTGGCCCGCTATGCCCAGGACACGGCGACTGGCTCTCTGCATGGCATAGCCACTCAAGGCCACGATTGACCTGACCACTGTTTGCAGGCAGAGAACAGCCTGAGGTGTGTCAAACTTGTACCTGCCCTTTTAGGGCTTAACCACTTTCCGACGGGATGTGGGGTTTTGCTGGGTGACTGACCACCACTGCATTAGGTAACTTATATTACATATACACTGATTAAGGATAAACGTCATTGATATGTTCACTTATAATTTACAAAATAATGACAATAGTAGTTAAACAAGATTAATATTTTGAAAATTAGAAATTCAAATATCAAATGTATAATTTGGTGACATTTGTTACTACTTGGCGTATTCCAGCTTATTTTTTAAAAAATCAGCAAACTAAACCCTGTCCTGCCGTATGATGATGTATTTAGGCAGCCTGCACAGAGATCGCAGAGCACATACAAGTGAATACTCTGTATTCGAATACTTTTAAGAATTGAATGTTTCATCGCTACGGCTTTGAAATGCATTTTTTGTTTTCACTGGCTCTGATATTGGTCTCTTGCAGGGAATTTTGCTTCACAAAGGTTGTAAGTTGGCTGTGCTAAACTGAATTTGATATTTGAGCTAAATTGCCGCGAATTTGACATGTCTTGCTTCCAAACAGAGAAATGCAGTCAGTGTTATGTAATTCTATAAACTTGCCAGGTTATTTCAGTGTTCCAGTTATACCGGATGTTCTGAAATTCATGTTATAAACTTCTAGGGCTAGTAGAGGGGACTGAGTACACAATATTTTAAATAGGAACCTATGTCCGGAAACAAACTGTTTCCGTGCTACAACCATTCCTGATGTCACGTGACGTTTCCCCTGCTGCTGTGGTATCATGCCTGGAGTCCCATTCACGAGCCTCTGCAGCTCCGATATACACGGTTAGGTACTCATTTGAAGAATACACGGACATGGTGTTAGTGTAAGACGCCGCGGAAGGGAATGGAAGAGCAGCTGGTCAGTTGTATCAAGAGCGTTATCCACAACGCATGACTCCATCACATACCCTTTTTGCCAGAATTGTGCAACGGCTCCAAGAACGAGGTACTTTCACCGTCGATAGGAAAGAATCTGAAGAAGCTGTACTACATTACATTGAAGAGGACCCATCAACAAGTACGCGAACTATTGCGCATTCGATGACTACTTCTAACAGTATCGTGTAGACGGTTCTTTGCGAGCAACAACTGCAACCTTACCACCTCCAAAGGGTACAGACCAGGCGTTGCAATCAGGAGATTTTGTACCATGTGTTAACTTCTGCACGTGGTTTCTGCAATGGTGCATTGATGGGCCCCAATTTCCACTAAGAGTTCTGTTCACCAATGAATGCCAATTCTTGAGGGAGTGTATTCTCAATTCTCGGAACAGCCATGTCTGGGCAGATGAAAATCCGCAGGCGACGCATGTCAGGGGATTCCAACAAAGATTTTCCATCGAAGTCTGGGCAGGTATTGTAGATGGTCATGTGATCGGGTCATACATTTCTCCTACTACGTTAACGGGCATTCGAACTTGATCTTCCTATGCAACGTATTGCCCCTGTTGTTCAATGCCGTGCCATTGAATGGAAGGCAAGAACTGTGGTTTCAGCACGATGATGCACCGCCACACTTTACACTTAACATTCAGGAACATCTTGACCGAAGATTTGGGCAAAGATGGATGGCTGGGGTGATCCTAATGCATGGTCCCCCAATCGCCAGATTTAATGC
Organism: Tenodera sinensis; assembly: GCA_030765045.1. Lineage (NCBI taxonomy): Eukaryota > Metazoa > Arthropoda > Insecta > Mantodea > Mantidae > Tenodera > Tenodera sinensis. Next base: position 244,328,691 of record CM060964.1, on the reverse strand, counting down.
CATTGGACTATTTCCCATGGGGTTGATGAGCTTGGTGTACGAGACTCCTGTAGAGATCCAGGAAGAACTGCTCGCACATGTTATGGTCGCTGCACGAGAGATTAGCAGGACACCAAGAGTGATGGAACGAGTGTACCAGAACCTGATTACCGCCTGCGGTGCCGTAGTAGTAAAAGCGGGCGTTAAACACTACAAGAGAGAGAGGAACCTGATTCGTCGGTACAATGTGTGCAATGACATTGGTGGTCGTCACATCGAGCCTCTGTTGTAGTGAGCAGTTTCAGTACAGTATGGGACACATAAAAGCAGAAGACAAATTTGTTTTTTCTACTGTTGACACAAGTGTTATTGTGATCAATGTAATTGTTTTGTTTCTTTGCTATTACAGTATTCAATTTTCCTATGTAATGAGTTATATGTCATTTAATTCTGAACCTAACGTCACACCACATTTGACATGAAACTCTTCCAACGTCATTTTACTGCCTATCTGGTTGCAAAACAACACTGGCAACTCCGACACATTGTAAAGATTGTAGCATGGAAACAGTACATTTCTGGACATGGGTTCCTATTTAAAATATTGTCTACTCAGTCTCCTCTACTACAGAACACCCAGTACATTAGACATTGTTTAGGCAGTTAATAGGTTTTAAGTTATTTGTTAGTCTATAGTAGAGCCGTAACAAGCAGATATCTGATGAATTTTGTGTATAAATTCGCAAAAGTGCATAGTGTAGTCAGCTAAGAACAACAATTTCTAAATTTTGTGAACCATGCAAGGGTGAAAGGAAAATGTCCATATTAAGAAACAACCAAGCAAGCTTAAAATTCTCAAAAAATGCTACTGAGACCAAGAAGAAAGCAACAGAGTCCCACATATGGTGCTGGGGAATTTTAAGTGGATTGGATTTAGGTAAAGAACAAAGACATACTGTTTACCTTTAAAACTCATTTTTCTCAGTTTTTTTTTCAGCATTTTTTCGCTATTCAAAATGCTCCTTGAAGCCTAGTTTATAACTTATTACCTTGAAATTTCCAGATGTTCAGAGACCAAGGTATTACAATTTGCCGTGTGCCAGTTAAAAAATATTAAATAATTGAGCTGAAATTAAGTATTTTTCATAATTCATACTGAAAAAATTGAAAATATTGATAAATAGTATACAAAAAAAAAAATTTCTCTTAAACTAATTAGATCTAAGCAATTTTGGTATGACAATTTCTTTGTATTTGTATACTGAACTCAAATTAAAAATTTAGGATGGATACAATAAACTATAGGGTCCATGGGTCATTTCATACGAGCATATCAAGAAGTGATTTATTATTAATAAATATATTAATTTAAAAATGGTTTGACATAACATTGAAATTTTGTGTATACTATTTACTTTATGTTCCAAGTGTGTGGAAAAAAGTTCAAAGCAATCAGAAGAAAACTGTGGATTTCTTAATTTTCACAGATACATTGCCTTAATGTACCCATCCATGTTCCCTGAGGTTGTTACCACCATAAATGTGGTTTACATAGCACATGGAGTGAACATGGTCATTGCTGACCAAGACCTGTATTACAATATCGTATTTCTATGTCACAGAGTGTGATAAAACCTTTGATCACATGATCTGGTCTCATTTAATGATGTTGAGTATATTACACTATATCAAACCTCTTATCATATCTGTTACCATAGTTTTAAGACGGGTACCCAACATTTAAAAGTAAGTGCAGCAAATGTGAGTGCAATAATGATCAGTGTGTTAATAGCAGACAAGAAATAAAAGAAAAAACGTGTTTTTCCTAAATATTGACTTCTTAATCCATTTAATTTCTTCGACATTGTTCACTGTACATCCTTCATGTACTTTACTAATGGCTTCTGCTATGATTTTACATATTTCCAGTCCTTTGTTTCTGGTTTTATAATCTTTGTGTTTTGAATTGTACAGTATTTTGTGAGACTCGTAATAGGAAATGAGAAGTTTGAAGGTAGCCATTGATTAGGTGTGCCAGCCTGCCAATTTATTTTTTTATGTCGCCTTTATTACTTCCTCTATTGGTAAGTGGAAGCAATGTTGCCATGTCTGCCAAAGTAAAAGAAGATTTGATTTGAAAAAATCAGGGGAATACAGATTTTTTTAACCTACAATTTTGCTTGGAGTATACATCTTTATGAGCAGAACATTACTTCCACTTACTGGTGTTTTGCTACTCACTGTAATTTTTCTATCTGACCTTACCTTGGTCATCTCTTGTTCTCTTCCGACCCTGATGCTATTAGGGTTCCCGAGGGCTAGGGAGTCTATTTTTCCAACCTCTCCATTTCTCTAATTTCTCTATAAACTCTTAACCCCTAACGTGCTGACCTGTCATGGCATGTAATACGTCCTCTGATTGGTAATCAGAGGATATGGTCAGTGAATTTATTTTGATAACTCTGCCGGTCAGGTCGGTGAGACCCGTAAACCAACGACAGGTGTGGTCCTCCAGACATTCTGGGGAGTTGTGAGAGAGCGATGTGACCGCCAAAACATAAAAATATGGTGCTCTCTAAAAAGTGGTTACTATTACTGCTATTGCTCTCTTTATATTGGAGGGCAAGAGGATTAATGACTTCATTGTCAGAAATCCAGCATTAGCTAACAACATTTTTATGAAATAATAATAATAATAATAATAATAATAATAATAATAATAATAATAATAATAACAATAATAATACTAATAACAATAACAATAACAATAACAACAATAACAATAACAATAACAACAATAACAACAATAATAACAACAACAACAATAATAATAATAAAATAATAATAATAAAATAATAATAATAATAATAAAATAATAATAATAATAAAATAATAATAATAATAATAAAATAATAATAATAATAATAATAATAATAATAATAATAATAATAATAATAATAATAATAATAATAATAATAATAATAATAATAATAATAATAATAATAATAAATTATTCACTCCAAAATTCTTGCGCTGTAGAATTAGTGCCACTGCAATGTCAGTATTGTGCAATAGCCTCCATTCCGTATCTATTTGTTGGATTTCTTGAACTGCTTTCACCAAATTAGGAAACCGAGAAGCAAGGACTGTACAATTAACTAAACTGTTTGGATTTTAGCTGATTCTAACACTTCCAACACTGTAAGAAGAGTATCACTTAATGAAAAACTATGTCACAAACTGACCCAACATAAAAATCAACAGAGCATAATTTGAAAACTTATACATATTTGTCAGGTACGGATGATTTTGTCAGATACTTGAACTTTGGCACCAAAGTACACATTTTCCATAGGGAGAAATACTTTTGGATCACTGTATTCAACTTTGTCTATTTCAGTGGAATTCAAATGTTCAGGTTTAATGAAGCAGTCAAGGATAGTTTGCAATGTAGATGTGGTATGCTGTTAATGTATACAGGTGAGCAAATTATATAATGTTAAGGAAAATAGTATTTAAAAATGGAATATACATAAAAAGCAGGAGATTTTGAAGTGCATTCAGTTTTTTAGCAATAGATCAGTAGATTTGCATAAAAGCAGGAGATGTGCAAAATAAGTGGACCTAGCAACCCTGCCATTATGTGATGGCAAGGATTATACTATTATATATGGTAAATTTATTTGATAAATCTTTTGAGATAAAATGGTAGGTTATATTATAATTGGATGAGGAAACAATTTGGGAAAATTGAATTGGGATATCAGGACAACTTACATAAGGCAACATTAAAATTTGAGAAAATTTCTGACATGAGTAAATGGGTGCATTCTTTAAGATTAAATATAATTTGTTTCAACTTCATACACTAGTATTGGAATTTCTTAATTTACGTCTTAAATTACAGCAATGCATTGATCACCAAATCTAGCAGTGCAACTATTTTATAAAATATTACAGGCATAACAACTGTACACTGGAAATTTACTTATATCCTTCATTTAATTAATGCTGCTTGTGGATTCATAAACAACAATTTCAGTCTAATAATCATGGCAATCAAATGGGTCAATATCACAGCATCTTTGATACACTAATGTACATCAACATAGTAATCTTTAAATAATTAAGATTTCTAACATATTACTTTAATTCAAGTATTCTGCGCATTCACAAACAATTTTAATATGCAATCTAGCAATGGAGGGCATCTCATATTCTTTCACACAAAAATCAAATGCTGTCCTTTTCACAAAACAAAACTTAGGTTAAACACAAGTTCCACGACTCAAGTACTTGATTTTCAACTTATATTACAGTCAATTAGTAAATCAAAACATTCACCTTTTACTTGTATCTAAGTTTTTTATATTATAATAGAGAATAGTTTATTTTGGTTTTAAAATAATAGAAAGATTATCTAATTCTGCACACGCTAACATAGATGGTTTAAAAATAAAGATGTGTATTCTCTAGATCAGTGATATTCAACCTGAGGTATGTGAAGACTTCTTATGGGTACATAAGTAATTTAATCCTCCTTTAGTATTAAATAAGTTATATTATCTATTTTAAATATGGTTATGCATCATTTGAATTAAGGATAACTCTAGGGCTAGGGCTAAGTCTAAGGGTACAGGCTGAAATGGAAAATTGTCTTTGGGAGTATGCTGAGAAAAAAGGTTGAATACCGCTGCACTAGATTGTTTTAAAAGCTAAAAGCTATACATACGTGTACAATACATAAACTAAGAATACTGAATTAAAATGGAACTAATGATAGGAAAAGTAACTGTTTAAAAACTCTATATTTCATTCCATTAATCTTTTCTTGCATTTGTTTGCTACTACAAATACTTTCAAGGCTTTATTCATCTGCTGGAAGGAAAAAGTGAAATTTTTATCAGTTATCTAAGCCAAAATCCTCAAAATTCGAACTATTTGTTTTTCAGATAGTGTAAAACAGTGTTAATAAAATGACACACCTTTTTTTAAACTGATACTTAGTTTTTAAGTTTTCAGAAATTAAAAGCACTTGGTTTCATAGACTTACAGAATTGGTTAAACAGTGTCAGTGCTTGGTATGGTGATGCGATCCAATCAACATCAATTATTGGGGGGAAAAAATCAAGGTACAGAGATGCAAGTAACTTCATAGCCACAACAAATATCAACCAAAGTAATCCATGAATATTCAGATAATGAAATTATGGATGCTCAACAGCTCCACACTAAAGTGAACCAAGAGCAGGAATCAAAGATAATTGCATCCCCTACAGGTGGTCATAGATTTCCTAAACATAGATATGCAGGCAACTAAAGAAATTTGTCATTAAAATTGGAAAAGGAAGAACTCACAAAGAAGATAAAAGCTGAATCTGAAAAATCTGGGTATTCTACAGTAACAAAAAAAGGGCAACCAGGATCCAAGACAGCAAACCAAGTTGTGAACTTGCAAATTCCAATCGGTCAAAAGTGGCATAACTATTAGACTCAGGTAAGTAATCCAACAAATAGTTAAAATTAGTTAAAATATGACCCAAACCTAAACAGAATTGCCCCTCAGAGTTTTCATCTTTTATCAGTGTCTCAGCACTCACAATAGTAACTCACCATTGGGGTAATTGTCTCTGATGTGAGACTGCCTTTGTGGTTTACTGGGAAAAATACGAACTGGTTTGAGAATTCAATGTCCTTCTGGCAGGTTGTCACACTAGCTTAATGGTTAGAGCACCTGCCTAGTAAGCGAAGGGTCTGTGGTTCAAATCCCAGCTGTGACATTGAATTTTTAAGTTCCAGTTCTACCTCTCAAATTTACTCTGCTTTACCCATCACATGGTTTTAGGAGATAACTATCACAATAGCTGAGCTTTATCATGTAATACTACAAGGGCTTGATGATGTTAAGAAAAAAAAAAACAGAAGGAATATTCCTTGATCTATCCAAGGCTTTTGATAGTGCATCAACATGTTAAACTATTAGACAAGTCACAGAAACAAGGTATCAGCACTTATATCAGAGGTAAATTCTTTAAAATTTTTAAATTATTTCTAAATAGGAAACAAAGTATTTCACTTTGTATACAATAGAGGAATTGAAACTAAATTGCAAATATGTTAAATATTAATAAATATTAACTAAAATTATACTTATCTTTTAAACTTATATAAAATGTACACATGTAAATATGTTGTTTTGACGAGGTTTGAAACTTGTAAAAAAAATGCTATAAACTAATAAACATGATAAATAATTCAGCTAAATAAAATTTATATCATTTTTGATTTTGTTCAACAAAGCAGGTTGTGTCTTTATGAATAAAAGCTTTATATTTCAACTAATTCCTAATTTTAACTAACATAAGCAAGATACAGTCCAATGCATTTAAACTGCCACTTTTACAATTTTAAAATCTTACATGCAGAATCCATGAAAGCTATTTTCTAAGATAAATTGAAAATCAAACTTACATGTGGCCCTGTGCTGCCTATAAATGGAGGGCCCAGAGTAAGACATTAACTCCAAAAATCAAGTTTTATAACTGAAAATAGTTTTATTATAATTTATTGCCATTGCTTTCGACTACCAATTTATTATTTTGCTATTCCCAATATTTTTACATTTTTAGGGAGATAACATTTTGATTTTTAATAACCATTTAGAGTTGGAACATCAACTAGACTTAATATTCTCTATTTCTAATTTTGTGTTAGTTTTAAAGGCTTCAACTGGAGATACTGTACTCAGACTCCAATATTTTATTAAATTATGTAGAGTTAATGTTGGGTGTATTCAAGGCATTTTATGTATTATTAACAGAAAGTATGGTCTTTCTGAATTTCAATAATGCTTAATTATCTGGCATAGTGCATTATTTAAGCCTTAGTTCTTCACAATATTCTAACAGCTGCAGTAGCACCATCATAGTAATACCATCTGCCCACCTGCTTAAGGTCTCTGGAGAAGGGAAGTGGAAACGTAAATCATGTTAATTTTATCCTTGTGTTTGGAAACAACATTAGCATCCTTCCTTTCTTAGAAGTTTGCAAACAGTGCTGTTATAATCAATTTAATTTAAAAGGTGAGTCAATAACACTAAACAACACTTGCATTTATAATTTTCCAAAACTCCTCAAACACACAACCAGAAAACAAGAGCTGTCCACATGGGAACAAATCTTCATTTTAAAAAATAGAAACCAAGTATTTAATTTCGACATTCCCCAGAAAGATATTTTCAGCAAGTTCCTTGAACCGTCACCTGAAGAAACATCAGAAGAAGCACTACCATCCACACCATGGAAACCCAGTCATTGTCCGGTTGATAATGGAGGAAAGTTAACCTCTTGAGCGATGGCCATTTAAAACGTCCGCAAGCCGAGAACTGCTACCCAATATCCAGCGCAGGGCATTTAAAGTGTGTCGTATATACACAGCTGTATTTTGTGTAAATATTAAGTTATTTTAATGAAACAAAAACTGGTATAAAACTCGTTATATGCAGTATAAATGTACATCATCAGCAAAGTTGAGTTGTATTTACAAAACGTTGAAATGGCACAATTTTGTTTCACTGTGGTGAAAAGTCAACTTTGCTCTGTCGAACGCATCTAATATAAGTTCTCAGAAAGAAACAGTAAAGAAACACCCATTGTATGTGTGGCTTATGCGTCAGCATACTGTGTAATAAAGCACTACTGTATGCGTGGTCTCTTGAGTCATCAGAATAGAGCAACATTGCAACTTTTGCTTACGCGAGTTTCGTAACTTAGTAGAGTCCGTGTCTCTCTTTGTTGAAATACATATGTATACTTTCCTGCTTGTAGCTGAAGGGAGAAGTGGTATAAAAAGGTGTTTTTCCACCAACTGGATATAACCATATACAATTGTTTGGTAATTTGGAGAGCTCTCTAAATCCACACAGGACAATGACCGACCTTGACTTCCGACTATAAATAGCTCGCAGGCTAATTGAACAATACCACGTTGGAGGTTGAAAATCCAAAACCCCTGCACCCCTCAGACTTCAAGGAAAACATTATCCTAAAAGGATACCACCAACAGCAAAGAAGTCCCGCCCATCTCGAAAGTGTTTCGTGTGCTGCAAGAAGGGAATTCAGGAATGTGGAGATGTAGGTACCCTTGTGTGTTTACCCCTGTTTTGAGGTAAATCACTGCAGAACGAACATATTAAGGTAAGCCAATAAGGTATATAGACTTTACTAAAATGTTTCATAAACGGAAAATTAAAATTAGTTGGATAAGGGATAAATAAGGGTTAAATGCTTAAAGACACAGGACGTGTATACACGCCCATATCGCTCATCCGTCATTTTTAATGGACGTCCATATCCCTCAAGAGGTTAACCTCCGAAACGCGTTCCGGACAATTATAAATGTAAGTGTTGTTTAGTGTTATTGACTCACCTTTTAAATTAAATTAGCGTCCTTGTTTACTGCTGTGTAACAAGTGTGTCAGGTATCACAGCATAGTTGGAAATTTTTTGCTGAATTGCCAACTGTCTACATTCCTGCTTAAAACAAGAGCTGGATAAACAATGCTTTGTTGGGCTGATTCTATAGTTTCAAGCATGTTATATGTTGACAACATCTGTGATAGATCATATCTTTTTTTAATCACAACCTTCCCAGGTTGAGTGCAACACTATTCACATTCACATAGAAAGAACTACCAAAGTAATAGATATATTTGATCCTTCGGGTTGATACACCAGTCAGAATAGCATCAAAGCAATGAAAATACAGTGTTACAGAAGTGAGTCAGACATTTATCACTTTAATGACTTCCAGAAATCAGTGATAAAAGATAAGAAAATTGATACTGATGGAAAGTGTTAGACGGTTAAAAATTGTATGGTTTCAGTATAGAAAGGAAGATACAAAACATACATAATTCAAATATGATGGTGCTCAAGAAAAGTTCCATAAGTTTGCAATACAAAGAAGCCAATTTGGAATTTTTCAATTGAACATGTGCACACAATATCATGGCTTGACAAAATTACACGCAGAAAAATTACAAGACTTGAAAGCCAAAATATAATCCCAAGTACATACCAATTTTTCTATGGCAGTGTATTTGAGGGAAAGGAAATGGCACAGAAAGAGGAATCAGGATTATAGTAATGGAGTACTACTGATTATGTAACAGCCTATTTAGTATTAGTTTTTTAATGCTATCTTTTCATTGCATTGTTCAGTCCACAGGTCTAGTTTATTTTTCTCCACTAAGTATTAATAGCCACCACTATCAACATTACAAGAAGAGATTTTATATTATCTATATAATGTATTTTGTAAATTACCATAATTTTCATGTATAAACTGTTCTGTGCTGAACATTTTTCCTTCACGATATATGATCAAAATACAATTTAGATTTTGATGTCTTTTTATAGAAACTTCCATATGCTGACTAAAAAACAAAGTCAATTTTCTTCAATCACATGCCATCTCTTTGGTAATTTATGTCCTCAATTTTTATCTGTTTTTGTACAAACATAAACCTTTGTTCCCTTATATGATCAGCAGTGGCTGATATATCTCTCAATATAGAGATTTGAAAGTGCTCTGAATGATAAGCAAGCAACAGGAGTTTACATAATCCCTATGCTATTTGAGCAAATGGCATATTAGGGCAAGAGACAAACATTACAAAGAAATACAGTGGCCCAAAAGAAAAAGTTTAACACCACGTAATAAGAACATAGGCTATACCTTACCATATCATATCATAAGAAAATTCTTTTGCCACTTCTTCATATCAAAATTGATGTTATGAAACAATTCGAGCACTTGACAAAGACGGAGACTTTGAACATCTCTCAAAAAATAAAAATATTTAAAACATGCATGCAATTGCTCTTTCAGGTGTAAAAATAAAAGAAATAATAAAAAAGTCTGCAAATCGGAAATTAGAGTCAGACTATTTGAAGCAAATATGACTCCTATAGAAAAAGATGCTTGGAATGCATTTAAAGAAGTTACTACATATTTTCTAGGAAACAAATAACCTCCAGCAGTCAATGAGAAGCAAGGAGGGAGATTCTGCCAGGATATTTGGAAAATGGAAAGGAAATACCAAAAGCGATGGAATGCATCACTGATTGTGGATCGCTGCTAGATGCTCCGTATGGATTATACAGAAACACAAGAGACAGACATTCCAGACCAAGCGAAAAGATTCTACTGATGTGTATATAAACTGAACTAAAATGCAGCACTGAGTAATGAAAACCTCAATTTTATTCACGCAAATCTTGAACTATGTACATTACTCAAACAAAATGTGTGAATATTTCATTTTTGATTTGTAATACTTTCTGATGTGATGGAGAAAAATGGAAGTCATTTTTTAGATCAACAATGTAAAAGAGCACTCAAAAAGTTTTCATTTGTAGACCTGCTTTATCACTTGCATATTGTTGATGTATTCAACATATTTTTGTAATAATCCTCAATACTTGATCATTTTTTTGTTAATAAGGTTAAAATCCCAGCAGAATAAATTACTTTGTCGGAAGATGTGTAGTAATATCTAGATAGTAAAGCGAACCAAATTTACTGACGCTACATTACTTATTAAAAATGAGACATCTTTTGAAAGCAAATGAGCTTTTGAAATATGTCCCATTTTTAATAAGTAAATGATGTAGTGTCAGTAAATACAATTCACTTTACTATCTATATATCTCAGCAGAATGTTGTTTTCCAGTATGTTAACTCCTGTCATCCAGTGTTAGAGTTAAGAGCTAGAAAATTCGATCTTCCAAAAGTTAGGACATTTAATTATAACAGTGGATTGTCTTTCAGCATGTTTCTATGTATGGTAAAATTTTGAAAATGTCAAACTGATAGAGAAGTTACAAAATAAACGATGATTGCAACTTTCTTCCTCCCGTAAAGTTGTGTTTTCGGAGTTAACATCCAACTCAAGGACCTCAAAATCTAATTAAAGTCATAATTCAGTTCAGTTATACTTTGCTGCTGGAAGTAGTGATTCAGTCTTTTTTGCTTAATCACATTCATTCCCACCTAGAACATACTAACACTAATTGTTAAAATAATCACTCGTGCTATTTTAAAAATATCATTAAATTTGTTTTAAAATAGATGAGAAATATGCAAATAAGTTTCACACTCACTCAAAGTTGAATGCCCTATTCTTGCACAAGCACGCATACATCGCTTTTTCCCCTGTGACCAGAAATGCATGTTTTGCGACTTCCTGAATTTAAAAAAAAAAAAAAAAAGCACTTTTAGAGCAGTTTTAGAAAATGGTGTGTGTGTGTCTGTGTGTGTGCGCTTTTGTGTATGGGTTAAGTACCAAATTTGGTTCAGCACCTTCCAATGATGTAACAAAGATTTTTAAGAAAATTCTGCACCCCAGACTACACTGTACATGCAACATTTTTCAAAAATTTTTATTTTATGAAAAGTGGTTGTGGAGTGAACCATTTCAAGATATTCCTTGTTATTTGTTTGTATCTTTCAATACTGTAACTTTGGTTGTGTTGAAAAGTAAAGTAGACAGATGTAGTCGAGATAAAGAAACACTTTTATTTCCGTAAACAGTAACTTGTACACTCGTTGCAACAGCAAGAAAGTCTTTTCCGATTCTCCAACAGCACGACTCCGAATTCGTAACACAAAGAACTGTTCCTTCTCACACTTTACCGCTATTTATATCTCCCAAGCACTATTCTGGAAACTTCGGGAAAGCTCAGTTATTTTGCGGTGAAATACAAAGCAGACATTTCTAGAGGCCTCTATCACTTTCTCTCTTTCGGCAAGCGCCCAACAATGTGGCCATTCTCTGTCTCTTTCCTTCGACTCCTTTGCGGTAGCGCCGACAATAATGCGCTGGGCGACACTGCTCCCTCCTCAAGGCTGGTCGTCCCGAACAGCACCATCGTAACGGGCCAGACGATCCAGGTGTACCACTAACATCTTCCCTCGGGGCACCTTCTGGATGCGGTAGACTACGTCGTTAATCCTCTTTACCACTCGGTACGGTCCTTGCCACGGTTGTTGAAGTTTTGGGCAGCGTCCCTTGGTCCGGGTAGGGCGGTACAACCAGACCATGTCACCTTGCTGGAATCCTCGGCTGTTGACTTGCCTGTCGTACCGGGTCTTCATGCGGTCGCTCGCCATCTGGATGTTCTGACGAGCCATCTCGTGCATGTAGTGGAGATGGTCTACTAGACTCTCCACATACTCGGTTGCCGGCCGTTTCGCTTCCGGGGGGCTACCAAAAGCCAGGTCACAAGGGAGGCGTAGCTCTCGGCCGAACATTAGGCTTGCTGGTGTCATCCCGGTAGTGTCGTGTGTCGACGAACGGTAGGCCAGCAAGAACAGTGATACCTTGAGGTCCCAGTCTCTCTGATGGCTGGCCACGACCTTCCTCAGGTGCTCCTCTAGGGTCTTGATGTATCTCTCGACCATGCCGTCTGACTGTGGATGTAGGGGTGTTGTGGGGGTCTTGTTCACCCCAAGTCTTTCCAATGCCTCCTTCATTAGGTGCGACTCAAAATTGGTGCCCTGGTCGCTGTGGAGCTCTAAAGGGACCCCAAAACGGCAAAACAGCTGTTCCACGAGGCAGTCTGTAATTGTCTTCGCCTCTTGGTTCGGGATGGCATACATCTCCGGCCACTTGGTGAAGTAGTCCACAGCTACCATCAGGTACTTGTTGCGGTACGCTCCTTCTCTTCCACTCTTGCGCATTGGCCGCACTCTTCTAGGCAGGGTCTTCGGGACATGGCATCTGCGTTGCCGTGGCTCTTCCCTCTGCGATGTTCGGAGGTGAAGTTGTATTCCTGCAACCTTTGGACCCAACGGGCTGTCTGGCCCTCCAGGTTTCTAAAGCTAAGTAGCCAGGTTAGGGCGGAGCGGTCTGTCCTCAGGTGGAATGGCTGACCGTACAGGTACTTGTGGAAGTGCTCCAAGGTCTTCACTACCGCCAGTAGCTCTCGTCGGGTGACACAGTAGTTCTTCTCTGCCTTGGACAACGTCTTGCTGTAGTAGGCTATCACCCGCTCGTGGCCGTTCTGGACTTGGGATAGGATGCCTCCAATGCAATGGTCGCTGGCGTCGGTGTCCACAATGAAGGCGTCGCCTGGTTGTGGGAATCCCAGAATAGGAGCACTGCAGAGCGTCCTCTTGAGCTGCCGGAAAGCGCCTTCGGCGTCCTCCGGCCACACATAAGGTCGATGTTCTTCCGTCAAGCGAGTGAGGGGTTTGGCGATGCTGGAGAAATCCTTTATGAAGCGGCGGTAATAACTGCACAATCCAAGGAAACTGCGCAGTTCTCGCCTATCCTTTGGGCGAGGCCAATCTCTCACGGCCTGTGTCTTCTCCGGATCCGTGGCCACTCCGGTTGGTGAGACTATGTGGCCCAAGTAGTTGACTTCCCTGCAGAAGAGCTGGCACTTCTTGGCGTTCAGCTTCAAGCCGGTCGCCTGCAGTCTCTGCAGCACCTTGCTCAGTTTGTCAAGATGGTCTTCGAATGTCTTGCCGACGATGATGTCATATTAACCGGGCTTGTGGGCCGTGGTCTATTGGGTTCCTTCTTCTTCCCAGACGTTTCGTCTACGACTACGGCAGACATCTTCAGTGGCGGCGAGGTCGAAGTTTCCTAGTGGAGATCTCAGCACCGACTGCGCTGGTCACCACCAGAGGTGCGGTATTTATGTCGGCGGCTGGAAGGGAAGTACGTTGTGATAGGTCCGGGTGGCCAGTGGGCTGGACTTGTACCAGTAGAGTACTACAAGGAGCTGGCGTCTGATTGGCTGGAGAGGGGTTCTGGATTTTTGTTTTTGTTAACGCTGTTTGCCATATTCTGTTGAGTTTAAGGACAAACAAAACAAAACAAAAATCCAGAACCCCTCTCCAGCCAATCAGACGCCAGCTCCTTGTAGTACTCTACTGGTACAAGTCCAGCCCACTGGCCACCCGGACCTATCACAACGTACTTCCCCTCCAGCCGCCGACATAAATACCGCACCTCTGGTGGTGACCAGCGAAACAAAAAAAAAAAAAGCAAAAAACAAAAAAAAAAAAAAAAAAAAAAAACAAAAAAAAACAACAAAAAAAAAAACATATATTTTCTCATAATACTTAACCAAAACATGCACATCATACGCACATGACAATCTGCCCCACCGCCGAAGATCTCCAAGCACACGACAGACAAAAAACCAAGCTAGGCTGAAGAGGGGAAACCCTAAGCAGCCCGGGCATGGTGTATACCATGTCCAAATTCCTCACTTTATTATTATTATTATTATTAGTGACCAGCGCAGTCGGTGCTGAGATCTCCACTAGGAAACTTCGACCTCGCCGCCACTGAAGATGTCTGCCGTAGTCGCAGACGAAACGTTTGGGAAGAAGAAGGAACCCAATAGACCACGGCCCACAAGCCCGGTTAATATTGCATCTAGTATTGACACCGGCCGTGAAAGCCTTAGAACTTTGATGATGATGATGTCGTCCAGGTATAACAGGCAGGCGTCATAAGTCAATCCTCTCATTACTGACTCCATGAGGCGTTGGAAGGTAGCTGGTGCGTTGCAGAGACCAAAGGGCATAACTGTGAACTGCCAAAGCCCTTGGCCTGTCGAGAATGCGGTCTTCTCCTTGTCTCTCGGGTCTAGAGCCACCTGCCAGTAACCCGATTTCAAGTCCAGGGTTGAGAACCACTGCGCACCAGCAAGCGTGTCCAGGGTGACGTCAATCCGGGGTAAGGGGAAGCAGTCCTTCCTGGTGACAGCGTTCAGCTTCCTGTAATCTACGCAGAAGCGTAGCTCGCCATTCTTCTTCTTCACCAGAACTACAGGGGAACACCAAGGACTGTCAGACTCCTCGATCACTCCCTTGGTTCTCATGTCCTCCAGCATGTCTCGTACCGCCGCTTGTTTAGCCAACGGAACGCGTCTAGGTGGTTGCCGAATAGGCCGGGCGTCTCCGGTGTCGATGTGGTGAAGCACTCGGTCCGTGCGGCCGTAATCGCTGCTGCCTTGGCTGAAGACGCGCTGATATCGTCTCAGCAGTTGTTGGACTTTCTCTCTCTGTTCAGCGGTAAGGTGGTCGGCCGCCCTCTCCAGTAATTCTTCCAGCCGGGGCCCCAGGTGTTGCGTCGGCACCGGCTCCTGGGTCTTGTCTATTGGTGTTACGCTGACCACGGGCTCGCACGTCCCCAACTCCGTCCCGGCCTGAACGTCGTGATCGGTGTCTGTTGGGTTGAGCAGTCTCACCGGCACCTCCTCTCGGCACGGCAACAATGTCCCGGCTACACAGAGCCCGTGCACATGCGTCTTCCGGTCCAGCAGCATGTTCTTCTTGCGCTGGCCTTCCAGTCGCGCCGTCACTACCATCTCGCTTCTCGCGGGGACAACTACGTCTTCCCTGAGAATGACCCTGCAGATTCCAAGGCGTTCTTCGGGGTGCCGGAGCATTACTTCCTCTCCCTTAAGCCGCAGAACCTTCTTGCCGATGTCGACCGTCGCCTCGTGGCTCCTGAGGGCATCCAGTCCCAGTATCACCTCCTCAGCCACCTCCGCGACGAACACCCACAAACGCAAGACACTTCGCCCCAATGTCAACCGCAGCAGGGCCTCCCTCTCCACAGGCAAGGTGTCACCCGATGCCGTCACTAGTTGGTACGGTCGGCTCGGTTTTCTCGACGGCAAGCCCCTGGCTACGTCAGGTCTGACGACAGTCACGGGTGCTCCAGTGTCAACAAGCACGCGGCACGGCTTCCCTCTCACCCAACCGTCTGCGATGAGGCTGTCATCCATCCGTCGGCTGACGGCGCGCAGTGTCACTCGAGGGGATGATGGTGCCGGCGCCGACGTGCCCCTCGCCACGCCGGCCATTACTCGTTTTCCGGCTGCTCTTCTTGGTGCCGGCAGTCTCTCATCAGGTGTCCCGGCTGGCCACACTCCCAACACACGCCACCTGGTCTTCGTCGGCGTCCCTGGACTGGTCTGCGGTCTTCATCGTAGCGGACACTCCTTGTCTTCGAGGTCGGGGTAGCCGTCACTTTGGCCGCTTCCATCCTTAATGCGGCCGTTAGTGCCTCGTGGATGGTCTTGTAGTCGCCGAGCATCAGGCGTTGACGTATCTCGGCATCGCGTACCCCGTCGACGAAGGTATAGGCGGCTTCTCGGGATACGAATTCGGAGGGGAGGTCCACCAAGGCTTTGCTGGCCAGCTGTTCGATTGCCAGGGCGAATTCCTGCAGCGTCTCCACTGGCAGTTGCATCCTAGATTTCAGTTGGCTGCGGCTAAGCGGTGGTTTCCGAATCGGTTCTCCAGGGCCTCCCAGATGTCCTTGGGCGCCACCGCTGTCTGAACTGCGTTCAGGACCTCTGCGGCTCGTCCCTGGAGGCTGGCTATCAGCTGCGCGGCCTCTTCTTCTGGCGACCATTTGTTGTGCTTGGCCACCGTGTCGAATTGACGGCGGAAGACCTCAAACGTTGACGTGCCATCGTACTTCGGTGGTTTGACGCGCGTCGATGTTGTGTCGCGTGCTGGAGCCTCGGCCTTGTAGTTCTTGAGCTTTTCACTAAGCATCCCTTCCACCATTGCATTTAGCTCCTTGGCGCTACCGTCGACCCTGTCTTCGAGAACGCTAAGCCGTTCCCCGACATTCTCCAGGGCGTCAACGCGTTGGCCGAGATCCTCCATCTTTCCACCGAGCTCTTTCACATCCTTCCTCACGCCAGCCAGTTGCTCGTCAATTTTCGCCGATAGCTCCGTCTTCATCTCTTTCAGCTCGGCAGCGAGGTTGTTGTTTGCCGTTTCCATTTTGGCAGCGAGGTTGTGGTTTGACGTTTCCATTTTGGCAGTGAGGTTGTCGTTTGCCGTCTTCATTTTGGCAGCGAGGTTGTCGTTTGCCGTCTTCATTTCAGCCATTTCCGTCTTCATTTCGGCGAATAATTCTTTCATCATTGCCATCATCCTGGTTTCCGAATCTCCCTCCATCTTGGTTCTAACGTTGCAACTTCTGACGATGTAATGAAACTAGAAGCAATTCGACGAATCCCACTTCTGACACCAGTGTAACTTTGGTTGTGTTGAAAAGTAAAGTAGACAGATGTAGTCGAGATAAAGAAACACTTTTATTTCCGTAAACAGTAACTTGTACACTCGTTGCAACAGCAAGAAAGTCTTTTCCAATTCTCCAACAGCACGACTCCGAATTCGTAACACAAAGAACTGTTCCTTCTCACACTTTACCGCTATTTATATCTCCCAAGCACTATTCTGGAAACTTCGGGAAAGCTCAGTTATTTTGCGGTGAAATACAAAGCAGACATTTCTAGAGGCCTCTATCACTTTCTCTCTTTCGGCAAGCGCCCAACAATGCGGCCATTCTCTGTCTCTTTCCTTCGACTCCTTTGCGGTAGCGCCGACAATAATGCGCTGGGCGACACTACTTATACTTATAAAATGGAAGTTGCTATTCTTTTTATCTCTTGGCCATACAAACAGAAAAGAATTTCAAAGCCATCACATAGCAACTAGCTCTTAAAAGATTTGAATATTGTTTAAAGCCTACTGTGTTCCATATTTCCCTTGCACCTACAAGAAAATTAGCAACAAGATAATTTCTGCAAATATTTATCTAAATTAGCATCAAGTAGATACAGGAATAAGTGTTTGTAAGAATAGTTAGTACAACACATCAGATTTTTTTCTGTCCTGCTCAAGCTACTCTAACTTCTAGCAGCAAAGTTGTGATAATGTTCATATTTTGCCTTCAAATAATGATTTAAAACATAGAGCTTGAGGATGAATGTTCATGAGTTTCATGAAACTGGACTAGATGTATAACTTTTCTTCTTCAAATCAACACATTTTTTCTTTTTTTGGAATGTTTCTCTCCCTATGGGTCATTTACATCAGAAAAATTTTTTCACCATCCTTTTGAGCCCACTTGTATTTCCACTACCACTTTTCTTAGCCATGTCCTTTTGCATTTCTGAATCACTGCTACTAGGATTACCTGCATTCACAGCATCAATGTCATCCATTCCTGATGTGCCATTTGACTGATGTTCACTTCCATTCTGAAGCAACACTTGACTAGATTTATCTGGGTTACTAATGCGACGACTAATATACCATTCCCAATTGTCTGATTTGAGCTTTGCCTGTGGACTTCGCTCAGAGCCAAGTCCAATACGACTGCTTCGGGATGCCATTGCTGTTCTCATGAAGAAAGGCGAGGACACGCGTCTTACTTTAGGATTCATAACTATAGATTTTACAGTCCCATTTCCCTTCACTATGGGCATTTCGATCTCCTGAACTCTTGAGCCCTGTTCCCTGGAACTTTGTTCTGAAGGAGGATCTGCTGAAGTTCTTTGAGATTCTTTTCGGATGTTCTGTGAAATATTTTGTTCTCCCTCACAGTTCACCCTTTCTATACTGTGATGTCCACCATCTCCAGATACTCTGTCTTCTCCTCTTCGGTTCACAGCAACTTCCATTTCCATTGCTGCATTGCTCCCAACACTCCCACTCCTACATAACTCCATGGAGTAGGAACGTCTAGTGTCACTCGGTTCCCCATTTATTGTATGCTCTGAATTTCTTCTTCCAGCCAGTTTCTGCACACTGTTGGTACTTGATGAAGACTTGGGTAAGGAATCCTTTTTCTTGCGTCGTCTTCGTTTGTTTTCTAGCTTAGGAACTGCACCAGTACCACCATCAACCTCAGCAACTGGGCCATCATTGATGAGAAGCTCTTGGTATGTGCCTGTTGAACAGAAAAATAATTCATAAAATTGTTGTAAATTATTTTAAAATAATTCATATTAACAGTCATGCCATTCACTTGCATAGTTTACATAACTTAAGAGGAAAAAGTAGATCTACATTCCTAGAATCTCAGAAAAAATTCAATAATATAATCAAATTAAAAGATAAGGTCAAAGGAGGAGATCCATTTCAAACCATATTAAGTCCACCATAGAAAAATTGAATTTCATACAATTCTGTATAGTTCTGAACATGCTCTGTCATACTATTAAGTCTATCTTTGGCTGTATTAAATCCCTTTCAAAAGAATGCAAGAAATTGGATGTGTATGGCAAGCTATATTTCCAAATTTTTTCTATCAAACCATATTTTGTTCAAAATCAATTTATATTAAATGTTCATTCCAAGATTGTGTCAACTGTCAAGTTTCCTTCACTGAGAAAAATTTGTAGCAATTTATAGTATGTACATTACAAACATTAGCTCAGTTTAGTACTGCTACAGTATGTTTGTGCATGTCATGTTGAAAGTGGAGGTAGCAGTGTCAAATTTAACTTTATTGAACAAAATAATCTTGCGAGTCAATTTTAGCAAGGAATAGTTCATACAGGTTAACTATTACTTATGCAATTTACTTTGATTGAAATTTTACAAATGTTGTTGCTGTTAGCTAATGCTGGATTTCTGGCAATGAAGTCATTAATCCTCTTGCTCTCCAATATTTTTCAATATAAATATTGAAGAGACTTAGCAGTAAATGTAACCGCTTTTTAGAGAGCACTATAGTTTTATGTTTCGGCGGTCACATCGCTCTCTCACAACTCCCAGAATGTCTGGAGGACCACATCTGTCGGTTTATGGGTCTCACCGACCTGACCAGGAGAATTATCAAAATAAATTCACCGACCATATCCTCTGATTACCAATCAGAGGACGTATTAAATGCCATGACAGGTCAGCATGTTAGGGAATTTTACAAATGTTGAGGTAAGAATTTTATATTTCTACACTCATATCAAACTGTATTATGTTCAAGATATTTTCTGCTGACTGGTGTACAAGTGATTTCAGAAAGAATGGATTCTCATAAATGTCCTTCAGTTGATAATTCTAGTATTTTAATTTACTTCCCTAAGTTTAAATGTTCTTTCCTTGTACATCAGTGGAATTAATCAGGCTTGGAACAGACCTTTACATATAATCACCTCAACAATTCTTATGTCTGAAATTAATAAAGGCACTATTAAAAGAGAATGAAAAGCAAAGCTGGCTGCCTCTGTGGTGTGGTGGTTAGCATTCTAACCTTCAAATCCACAGGTCCCTGGTTGAGTTCACAGCTTGAGGATGGGAATTTTTCCTTAGCTAAGATTATTCCCTAGCCACCCTAGAGTCTGGAAGTATACATACATACATTTGCATTCCATAGATCCTACAATTTGCCTTGGCAACAGGATGTGGAACATGTCAATATGTTATACAATATTTACAATAAACAGGATTAATATTATAAACATAAAATGATCTAATGGTTACATTAGATGTTGTTAAATTCATTTATGGTATAGCATGAATGCTTAAGAAGATACTCCTTTAGCTTAATTTTGAATAGCTTATCATTACAGGTCCTTAACTCATTAGGTAGCATATTAAATATTTTTATACATTGGTAATGCACTCCTTTTTGGACACATGTGAGGTTAGTTGATGGTATATGAAGTTCAGATCTAGATCTTGTATTGATATTGTGGATGTCAGAATTAGTAGTGAAGTAGTTTTTATTTTTATGTAGAAGTTCATCAGTGAATATATGTATTCTCCGGTAAGGGTTAATATTTCTAAGTTTTTGAAAATGCTTCTACACGATGTTCTTGGATGAGAGTGTGATATAATTCTGATGGCCTTCTTTTGTAAGATGAAAATTCTCTTTGAATTTGTTGAACCTCCCCAAAAGAGTATACCATATTTCATACCGAGTGGAAGTACGCAAAGTAAGCTAATTTTAATGTATGAGCATCACTGAAGGAGGACAGAAGTCGTAATGCATAGCATGCGGAGCTCAGTTTAGGGGCAATTTCATCTATGTGGGTTTTCCAATTTAGGTGCTTGTCAATTTGTATACCTAAAAATTTAGAAGCATTTGAATCTTGAACAGAGTTACCATGTATGTCTATTGCAAAGTTATGCTGTGCGGCATTACTGGTAGTAAATTTTACAATATTTGTTTTATTAACATTTAGTTGCAAACCATTTGCATTGAACCAAGATTGCATTAATGTTGTTATGTGATGCGAGGTTTCTTTAAGTCCATCTAAACTTTTATGCGAAATTAATAGTGTTGTATCATCAGCAAATAGAAATACTTGTGCCAACTTGTTTAAGCTTGGTTTAAGATCATTTATAAAAACTAAGAAAAGTAATGGTCCTAAAATAGAACCTTGGGGAACTCCTTGTTTTATAACTTTACTCCTTGAATAATCAGGTATATTTGAATTAGGTTTCGATATTTTCACTTTTTGTACCTTGTTTGTTAAGTATGAGTGAAACCATCTTAATGGAGTTCTCTGAATGCCATAATATTTTAATTTGTCTAGCAGGATTTGGTGGTCTACACAATCGAAAGCCTTAGATAAATCGCAGAATACCCCATTTACATGTTTTCTTTGATTTAATGATTCTAATAACCCATTAGTGAATTTATAGATAGCATTATCAACTGATATTTCCTTTCTAAATCCGAATTGTTCCGGGACTAGAATATTATTTGATTCTAGGTACTGCTGTAGCCGGTTATACATAATTCATTCAAAAATTTTTGAGAATGTGGGTAGTAGAGATATTGGCCGATAATTATCTATTTTTCTCCTTTTTCATATACAGGATTTACAATTGAGAATTTTAGCCGATCAGGAAATATTCCATATTGTAGTGATAGATTACATAAATGAGTTAGGGGGATGGTAATCGCTTTAGCAGTGCTTTTAATTATTCTGCTTGATATTTCATCATAACCTGCACTGTCTTTCAGTTTCATTGATTTTATAGTAGCCAGTATCTCACCAGATGTGGTGGGAATGGGGTTGAAACCAGTGAATGTTCTTCCAGCAAAAGCATCGTTTAACATTTTAATTGCATTTCCCTTGTTCGCATTGTTTAAATTCAAATTTGTGGTTATGTTTATGAAGTAGTCTGTCTGCAATTGCAGTTGTGTCGTTGATTTTGTTATTGTTTACTACAAGGGCTGTGGGGCTGTCAGTACTTTTTGCCCTATTTGTTTCATGTTTGATTATGTTCCATATGGTTTTAATTTTATTTTGTGATCCCTTTATCTTTGAATTATAGTAGTGTGCCTTGGCAGTTTTAACAACTCTGCTAAGAATTTTGCAATAGTTTTTATAGTATAATTTTAGCTCGTTATTACTACTATTTCTGCACAGTAAGTATAAATTTCTTTTCTTTTTGCTAGAGATTTTAATGCCCTGTGTCATCCATGGCTGTTTTTGTATGGATGAGCTAACATATTTTATAGGAAAGCATGCATTAAAATGGTTTATATATATGCCTAGGAACAAATTGAATGCAGCATTAATATCACTTTTGCTGTATATGGTGGTCCACTCCTCTATTTCTAACAATGAATTAAATTTACTTATGTTTTCATCATTCACTTCCCTTACTCTTTTCCGACATTTTGATTCTGGGTCATAAATATTGTTTATACATAAAACTTGGGCATCGTGGTCTGATAGTGCATTTATAAATGGAAAAGTTGTTGAAGAGTTTAACCTATCATTGCCTATGAAGATATTATCTATGGCTGTACTAGATTCTTTATGAACTCTAGTTGGGAAATTCACTGTATGGTATAAATTGTATGTCATTAATAGCGACATTAAATCTGTTTTATTTGCAGATTCTGTTAGAAAATCTATATTTACATCTCCACATATGACGAGTTCAAGATTTGGTTTATATAGATAATTTAAAGTACACTCTAGTTTCCTAATGAACTCTTTGACATTGCTAGGTGGTGCTCTATATATACAGACTATGTAGATGTCTCCTAATTGCCCTTCAAGTTTTATGCAACAAGCCTCAAAGGTTTGCTCTACACAGAAATTACTAATATCCAGCATGCTGTAGGCTACTTCTTTTTTTACATATATACATGTGCCTCCTTTGTGAAGCATTTCCCTGCAAAAATATGCCCCTAACTGATAACCTTCAACCCTGAGTTGACCAATTTCATGTTTATTTAAGTGATGTTCACTAAGGCAGAGTATGTTTGGTTTCTCACCAATGTTATCAAGGGAACTAACCAGTTAGTGTTTTGTATCTTAGGCCGCATATATTCTGGTGCAAAATTACTAGATTGTTACGTTTACTATTTCTTTTACTTTCAGCATACTTCATATTGTCCGTATTATTTACAACATTGTTTATCTCTTTATTGCCCTTAATGCACCAATAAAAATTACTGCAAATGGTGCCATCAATTAGTTTCCTGTATTTTGTAAAGCAATTTTTGGTTTCTGTGACACAATTTCATTAAGGTACTTACTGATATGGGAAGCTAGTAGATCTTTACCTTTACTATTGAGATGTAAGCCATGCCTGGTGAACATATCTCAATGATATTTTGATACGCCAACTAACCTCACATTTCTAAATCTGGCACATAGTTTATCTAATTTAAGATTTGAGTCTTTTATTTGGTTATTCACACAGGAGGCTGGAATTAACTCATGCCTAGTAGGGAAATTCACAACTACTACATTTGTTGAGGTTAGTTTCCCCAGAGTTTGCCTTATGTTCTTTATGGCTTTTTCACTTTCATTTTTAAATATATCATTTGCACCACACATTATCACTACACCATCACGATTGTCCATTTGATCTGATGTACCGTCGATATTTCTCAACACTATGAATGGACGGAACACTATGTATGAATGGAATGTGAACTTAACCTAATAACACAAGCAATACCAATCCAAAGATTAAAATCACTGTAAAGCAAAAGCATGTCACTGCTAATGAGCAGTAACTGTTCCTAAGGTAAAAAGCTGCTAATATGCCTTAGATGTTGAAGGCAGCATAAACAGAAGAAACAGCCAATATTTTGGAAGTTTAGCTGCAGCATATTAATAAAAAATTAGGTGTGCTCATGCCAAATCAGTACATTTCAAAAAGGTAAGCATGTTTTCTATATAGCGTTTCACTCTTAGAAGACAGTATGGAGTTAAATGGGACATCTCTGTCTCTCTAGCGCATACAAGTTGCCATTAGCCGCGTCCTTTTCTACCCTCGCTCTGTTGCCAGATTCCTAATAGCATGGTATAAATATTCATTTGTTATAAATTTCAGGTTTGAACACATTATCCTATGCAGAATTTTTTTCTCTATCAGGTTATATCCTTTTCAGAGTCATTATACATTTCTATAGGTCCAAATTTCTTCAGAAAACAATTTTTTCAATAGAAGTCCGATATTTGCTGTTTCTACACTCATCACGCACTAACTAACAAACTAACAGCTAGAATGCATCTATGTTTTTTTCTTAGGTAGAGTAAACTATAGTGGTACTACCTGCCTACTTTGAATTCTCTATGTTTACCCAGTTAAGTGTTATAATTTTTTAAATTAAATGTTTTCGGAAAATTTTATATATGTGCACTGCAAAAGTTACGCAGTGTGAAACTTTTTTGTTATTGAGTTTACATCAGGGAACCAGCGAGAACAAATGTTGAGGAAGGTTGGAGAAAGATTTTAAAATAAACCAAAAGGCAGTAACCTCTTTCTTTTATCCAGTAAGGCAAACAAAAGGTATTCATCTATTCAGCGTCAGGCCTGACACAGAAGATAGTATAAGGAGCAGCACTAGCATTAGTTCGAAAGAAGCCGTGTGTGTAACTGTGAGCTGTTATTGCATTATTTGTTTAATATTTTTGTAAATATTTGTAGTTATGGAGGATGAAGCTAGGAAGGGACGATATGTTGGTAAATAAAGAAATAAGGAACGCCAAATAATTATGAATGTGTTAGATTATTTTTTAAGTAAAATGCGTGTAAGTAAGGCGGTAAAAGAAACAGCTAAGGCTATCGGGTGTTCAGAAGCAGTAGTGTGTATGATTAAAAAGGAACTAATGAAAGGACCTCTAAGAACGCCATTGAAAAAGAAAGCAAAAAGGACGGACTACACAAAACGCTAGGTTAACGCAATATGATTGAATAGTGCAAGGTGGAGTGCGGCGAATTGTTCATTCTTTACTGTTTGCAAATATTCCACCCACGCTGAATATAATTTTGTCACAGTTCAACAGTGATGAGACCCTACCAAATTTCTCAATGGCCACTCTGATTTGGGGTTCGAATATGAAAGAAAGGGCAACAAGTGCATATTAATAGAAAGAGACGATATCGATATCATCAGATGGCGACATAAATATCTAAAAGACGTAAAAGGTTTAGGGACCAGGGGAAATCAGTTGTTTATACAGACGAGTCATTTGTAAATTTAGGTCATACAGTAACAAAGGCGTGGAGGGATACCAAAGTTAAAAGTGCCCGTCTCATCAAGCAGCAATTGAAGGACTAAGTACAGAACTCAGGCCACCTCGAGTCGCGCGCGGAGAAAGATTTGCAACTAGTACATGATGCAACACTGCGCTCCATTTAACGTGTACTGTCTTTTAAGGGTGAGACGCGCTATAGATCAATCATACAGCAGGCAGTTTGATCAACTTTGATGTGTACTGACACACCAGTCCATGTCAATGAGTGTGGGAACATAAAACTGATGGCTCATACAAAACAGCTAGAAATGCCAAACAGATTCTATTGATATAATACAGTTGACTATTTACTGTATTACTAGTCCATGGTTCAATGACTTATCCCTACAAGTCATTTGCAACCTAATATTTCAATGAAGTTTATAGCATTAACAGGACAAATTGATGAGCATTGGGTCAATTTAGTGTTTTTAATTTTCTATTATATTCAATTCTTTAGTAAAGTTTTTGTGTAAATATTTTTGCTATCAGAGTTAAAGTGAGGAAAATTCACGATTATACGAAGCAGAAAATAGTGAAGTTTAATAAGTTGGGGATACACTTGTCGTCATTAGCAACACAATTACATGTTACAGGAAGTGAAAATAAAGGAATAATTGATTCACTAAATACTCAGAATATCAATCAGGAGTTACTTCACGTTTAATTCACGAAAATTGTTGAACCGAACCCATGGCAAGCGTTCTTAGCGTCATTAAAAATATTTTAGGTAAAATCACCAGACAATATTTTTGATTTCCTTATTTCTTTGGTGAAAACTAAAATGCAAGCTGAAGCTTTCCGAACACCACAAGTTACTGTGTTACAAATGTTACGTTTTGTAGGCTTAAATTTACAGTCAGTGTTGTTACAAATATTTGCTGAGGATGGCTTGTTAGTTTTCATAGCAAGGTGTTGCATATAATTCTGTTATCAGCGCAAATTCATGAGCTCCTATATTGACATTTTTTTAGGCTACAACGGACTTCTGAAAGTATTTTAGATTATATTAATCAGCAGAAGTTGGTAGCCTTAGCACTAAAAGTAGTATTTTCCGAAGAAGAGATTGTAAGCCATATATTACAGAATGCAGCTCATATGGAACTCCGGTCATTATTTTTGAGTAAATTAAAGCTGACTACTTTTAAAGAGTTGGAGGAAGTAGCTTTGAAATGTACAGAATTACCTAGTTTAAATAGGGGCGTGCCTCAGAATCAAATGGAGAAACTATTATCGAATGCCGAGCTAATGAAACAAGAGAGCAAACAAGTGTTTGCGTGTTATTACTGTAATAAGCCAGGTCATATGGTAAAAGATTGTTATTTTTTTTTTTGAGAAGATATTTCAAAACTCGTCTTTTAGGAGAAATTCCTGACAATTAAGGAAAAGGCTGGGTCAGGGAATAAATGCAGTACAGGGTTTAGTGCATAAAGAATTGTCTTTTATAAAGGTAGAGGTAAATAGGATTCTGTCATTTGCATTGATTGACAAGGGCAGTGTGATAACATTAGTTAATGCACAGTATTTTAAGGATAAATGTAGAGATCTAATGGTTGAGGAAACAATTTATTATGGCAGATAGTAGTCTGTTGAAGATTATAGGATCGTTATTAATTCCATTGAAAATTGGAGAGTTTCGTTGGAACTATAAAGTTTATGTGATACAGGAATTAAATTATTTGTACCACTGATTCTAGGAGCAGATTGCTTATTTTGGTTTTCAACTGAATACTCATATTCCATTGCAAACTTGGTTAAAACAAGAGTTCAGGGGGTACAGTTATTTCTAATGTGGAAGAAGAATGGTCAAACATGGAAATTGATCTGGGACATTTATCATCGCAACAGCAGGGAAAATGTAAACCACTTTTAGATAAGTTTACTGATGTGTTAACAAAACGTCTGGGACGAACGAGCCTTATGCAATATCAAATTCAGTTACAGGATCAAACACCGGTACGATTACCGCCTTATCAGCTACCTCCAGATCGTATAAATTTATTAAGAATGAAAGTGAAAAAAATTTTAGAAACAGGAGTGATTGCACATTCGCAGTCAAATTATTCAAGTCCAGTGTTCATAGTATCAAAGGCAAATAATGAAGTGCGGTTAGTTGTGGATTATAGGCAGCTGAACCAGAGACTGTAGATTGATTCAACCCCGTTACCCCATATTCATTACTCATTTCATTGGTTTGCGGGAGCATGGTATTATATAACTTTGGATTTAAACAGTGCGTATTACCAGATCCCTTTACATAAGGATTCCTGACGGTATACAGCTTTCACCACCGATTATAATTTACTTGAATTCACTTCACTACGCTTTGGTTTGGCGGTGGGAGCTCAAGTCTTAACACGGTTATTAGATAAGATCTTTGGGGATATTAAGTTTAATTATCTTTATCATTATTTAGATGATTGCATTTACTCAAATACCTTTGAGGAACATCTTCGCCATGTAAGAGAGGTGTTTATGAGATTACATAATGCAGGGTTAACAGTTAATCTGCAAAAAGTGAAATTCGCTACCTCAGAATTGAGATTTTTGAGGCATATTATTTCATCACAGGGAGTACAAGTAGATCCTGACCGAGTAGTTAAGATTTGTGAATATCCGCAACTGCGGACGGTTAAGCATATAGCAAGATTTTTAGGAATGGTTAATTACTTTTCGAAGTTTATTCCCGATTATGCAGATTTGGCCGAACCATTAAATAGGTTAGGTAAGAAAGGAGTAAAGTTTCATTGGAATACAGAGCAGGAAAAGGCGTTTATTAGATTAAAAGAATGTTTAATGTCACCTCCAGTGTTGGCTTCTCTAAAAAATTTGTGCTTCAAACGGATGCCTTGTCTGGAGTGATTTCGGCGGTCTTGTATTGGAATCTTCTGAGGGGAGGAAAGCGGTGGCCTACGCCTCATGATGATTATCAGTAACCAAGAGAAAATATTCAATTTACAAATTAGAGGCCCTGGCGGTGTTGTATGGCTTGGAGAAATATCGATTTTACCTGGAACATACTGAATTTCAATTAGAAACAGACAATCAGGCTATATCATGGGTTTTAGCGAAACCGAGGAAAACAGGGAAAATTGCCAGGTGGGCATTGAAATGATCTAGCTTTAAGTTCACGGCAAAACATGTGAGAAGTTCAAGTAATTCAATAGCGGATGCCCTGTCAAAGATGTACGATACGTCAGTGGATAATTATGGATAATTGTGAACAAGTGACAGGAAACGTATGTACAATATTATCAAATCTTCCCTCGTTGTTTGAAGATATACGGGCCTATCAACGTAAGGATAGTGAATTGGGGCCCCTATTGCAGCAGGTTGAGGGGAGGGGGGGGGGGGGAAGGAGTACAAAAATATGTTGTACAGGATGGAGTATTGTGTTGTAAAAACAGAACGCAGGATTTGAAGATTCTAGTACCAGAGGACTTAGTGCCAGAGCTGTTTACCTATTTTCACGAAGTGCCTAGTGGGGGGCATTTAGGAGGGTTTAAAACTAGAGCTAGGATCAAACAGTAATTTATATGGAAAGGAATGGATAAAAAGATAACCCAGAGAGCAGCTCAGTGTCATAAGTGTAAACAGAGCAAGCCGGTACAGAGTAAGCAAGTGGGGTATTTGGCCTTCAAGGTAGCTGAACGGCCAATGGAGAGATTATTTGTCGATTACATTGGACCATTTCTGAGGAGGAAGACGGGAAATAAATATGCGCTGGTGATAGTAGATGCATTTACAAAGTATGTTTGGATACAAGCAGTTCGCAAAGCGAACACGCACAATGTGATTAAGGAATTGCAAGGGGGGTAAATGCTGCTTCCGGTGTACCGGAGGAAGTCGTTTCTGTTAATGCCACGAGTTTTAAGTCAAGGGCCTTTTAATCATTTTGTTGGGGAAGTGGCATTCGTAATATATTAATGGTACCTTACTATTCTAAGGCATCCCAAAGTGAAAGGGTTAATAGAAATCTGAAGAATGCTTTGATTGTCTATCACTCAGATGATCATACCAAGTGGGACCAGAACTTGTACTGGTTGCAATTTGCATTCAATGCGGCTAGGCACAAGAGCTATGGTGAAAACCCGTTTAAATCAATGTTTAAATTCCAGCCTGTCCTCTATCTAATTTATGGGGGATTAAGGATATTTTGCCGGATAAAGTAACAAAATCCGAGATTCGAGAGACCTGGAAACGGGTCAGACGTAACTTATCGAGAGCCAGAGATAAAGTGGCTAAGAATTATAATGCGGGACGACAAGCTCACCACTTTCAGGTTGGGGATATAGTTTATATACAAAACCACCCACAGAGTAAGGCAAGTGATAAGTACATGGCTAAATTTGCCCCAAGGTATACAGGCCCATGGGTCATTGAGGAATTCACATCTCCAGTCTCAGTGCAATTGAGGGAAAGCGGTACTGGAAAACTAAGTTTTGCACATGTGTCTCAATTGAAGAAATAGTAAGAAAAGGAATTGTAAACTGAGATGTTCTCCGGGGACAGATGAAGGGTTAACCTCTTTAATGCTATTGTTTCACAATAAATTTAAGAGGGGGAGTGTAACAGAGTAATTTGGTGGAAGGCATGAAGGGCCGTTGGAAGAGCCAAAAGGTGGGGGTGGATCAGCCAGGTGAGTGACGTCAGAGACAAAAGCTGGTTGACCGGGTGAATTCTTCTATGAGCAGTGTGTCATCAAGTCGACCGCCAGTTATGCCCTGGAGTGGGTTGGTCCCGAGCAGCAAGGAGTCGAACGGGGGACCATAGCAAGTTGGTTAGACGGTGTGCAGCCATTCGTGAACCTAGCCAGGCGTGTAAGCCTGACTCTGCAAGTCGCATGTTAATCAACATTGTTAATGTGGTTCCTTTTGAGAATTGTGTTGCATGGACTTCTGAGTGGAATTCGCAAGTTGATTCCTAATAAGAATTGGTGCTCATGTGGAAAGGAGAATTGCTTGAGCGGCCATGAAACCAGAGATGTCAGCTGTGCATTGACTACTAGAGCGTTGACCTTCCAGGCTGGGAGTTTGCCATCCACCACATGGCTCCGAGTTACAACATAGGGATGAGTACCAAGTTAAACTTAATTGTAGTTCTTTGTGGAAGTAGGGAAATTCTAAAGGAACTGTTAACTATTGGGGTGGCACATTATAAGGTACCTTTCATCATTAAACTGGGGAGCAACTTGGTAAGGTGAAGTGTTTGTGTAGAGATCGTAACAGACGTTAAGGAAGATTTGTACATGAGGAAGGGGTTTTTGTTTGGTGATAATAGTTGAGGGCGAGGGCAGAATTGCAGTGCCCGCTTATAGAAGTCAAGGTTTTCCTGTTAGATTGCAGTTTCTTGATCTGTCTGTTTTAATTGGAAAGTTATGGGTAAATTTTATTGTGTTCTTTAATATTTTCATGTTTATATTTTACAGTGTTCATTTTATAATAAATGTTATGTTGTATTTCTTGGTGTTACTTGTTACTATCCTGTCTCGATCCTGCGGAAGAAATTGTTAGAAAAGGGGAAGATTAAGTAACACAAATCATAAGGTCACCTAAGTTTAGGGTAAGGTAGTAGGTGAAAGTAAAGTGCAAAAGGACCAGGGTTTAAAAGTAAAGAAGACATTATTTACAAATTCAACTTTGAGAAGTTAAACCACATAATGCATATTAATACAATACAATTAAATCAACAAGCTATAACAAGATAGACAATGCATTTAACGAAATTTTGCTAAACCTTTTGATACAAAATCTTGATCGTGCTAAGAAATACGAATCAGTGAAACTAAATATTTTTAAACTGTACCACAATTTAAAAAATTGTAATAATCTACACAGGTGCAAATAAGCAATTCAGCAAACATGAAAGTCAAGTCCAATAATTCATCTCGCTCTGTACCATGACCCAAGATAGTAAAAGGGTCATCATCACAGCAAACATCACATACAAAAACTGCACCACGTAGAAACCATACAACATTTTTAAAACTACTTTTAAAGGCTTTACTTACCAACCTTACAAAAGAAGATGCTGAAACTGGCCACCATCATTGTCCATACATTTTTGGCACCTCTTTAGGAAACTATCCATCACTTGCCGTACTTAACATTGTGAAATGCTAACAATTTCTTGGCAGATATTTTGTTTTAATTCTTCTAGAGTATGCAGGTTTGTCTCATACACTATGTTTTAAGTTACAGCAGAGATAGAAATCACAGGGGGTTAGGTCAGGGGACCGAGGGCCCACAAATCTCTACTAAAAAGTGTCCTGAAACACACTTTCAATTGTTCTCATCAAAAGATTGGCCATATGAGCTGTTGCAGAGTCTTATTGAAAAAAGAAAATCATGCTCCCGGTCTGTTATCTAAAAAAAGGAGCAAAATTGTATTCACATATGTACAGACCCTCAACTGCTAACTTGAAAAAAATTGGCCCTGTAACTCAGGACCTAATATAGTTCATGAAGTACTATGAAGTACCCCTTCATGACGAAAGAATTGGTGTATGGTGTGCCATTAGCTAAGAAAGGTTTCTCAGAGCTCTAATAAGCAATTTCTATCTCTGGGGTAACTTAAAACAAATTGTACAAAACAAACCTACACACCCTGGAAGAATAAAAACAAAATATCTGCCAGAAAATTGCCAGCATTTCTCAACGTGAATTATGGCAAGTGATGAATAGTTTCCTAAAGAAGCCAAAAATATATGGACAACGGTGGCCAGTTTCAGCATCTCCTTCCATAAAGTTGGTAAATAAAGCCTTTAAAAGTAGTTTTAAAAATATTGTGTGTTTTCATCTGCACCTTTCACTGTCACTTTAACATTGTGTTAAAATTAGAAAATCCTCTGTTGCTGCATTTTGAGTGATCACAGGACGATTGCTTGAATAAACATTTTCAGAATTAGAATAGTGGCATCTCCAAGTTTTTTATTGTGCTCCAAAGAAGAAATGTTCATGGAACATTTACAAAATTGTGAATCCCTTATGGCTTTTGAAACACCAACATCCGTGGTTCAAATCTCGGCTATGGCATTGAATTTTTCAGTTTCTGATTCAACCTCTTAAACATTGCCCACACACGTGTGTTTAAAAACACCAGCAGTAAGCTTGTTGGCAAAAATAAATAATAATTACCATCTAAAGGTTACTTAAACCCGGGACATAAAGTACTTACAATTGTAAGTAGTCCTTGGGGTATTTAGTCTGATGCGAGATTCCCTTGTGGTTTACCGGGAAAAAGTACGAATCAGCTGGGGAATTTAATGTTGTACTGGCAAGTTGGCCATGGTAGCTTAATGGTTAGAGCAGTCGCTCGATAAGCGGAAGATCTGTGGTTCAAATCCCGGCTATGTCATTGAATTTTTCAGTTTCTGATTCAACCTCTTAAACATTGCCCACACATGGCTTGTGTGTTTAAAAACACCAGCAGCAAGCTTGTTGGCAAAAATAAATAATAAGTGATTTACTTTTTTGTTTTTAAATGCTTAATGTATTGCATTTCACCCAAAATTTCAATATAGATATTTCACCAGAAATAAATACATGTTTTAAGGTGCTCTAATATCCAGAAAACCCATTTTAGAATTGTGTACATGCATGTGTGTGTGTGTAAGAGAGAGAGAGAGAGAGAGAGAGAGAGAGAGAGAGAGAGAGAGAGAGAGAGAGAGAGAGAGAGGGAGAGGGAGAGAGAGCTGAAAAACAGATCTACAAATCTTTGTATTTTAGTATCTTCCAAAGATGCAACATAAAGATTTTCAAGAAAGGACTCCCATCATAAGGCACCCTTTTCATGGGAAGTTTATTATTTTTGGCTATATGATCTTTTTATGACCTAAATATTATATAATTAGGTAAGATATTTACATTGACATATAAAATGTATAACTAGAATTTACTGGGAATAGGTTGTGAAATCATCTTCATTCATAAAGAATATTATATAATTTGTAAACCATAAGAGATGAACAAAAACTTTTCCTTCATATAAAAATGTAGATACCTTTAAAGCACCTAATTTATTTAAAATATCTTTCGTAGCATTAGCCATTTTTATGATACCTGTTATTGGTTTGAATTTTCCAATACTTTACTCAGCTAAAATAAATGGTTTGATCTGTGACTGAGCAAACAAATTGTTTTTCCTGTTATGCACTCTGTAGTTTGATCAATATTATCAGTATTGCAAACCATTAATGACTACTAACCTGTAATATTCAAAGCCTCTTCACTTGGCCTTCTACTTCTAGGCTTTGGAGAAGCATGACCACTTACTCCTTCTACAGATCTTCGTCTTCTCACGGTTTCCTGGTTCTTCACATGCCACCCAAAGCTCCACTTGCGTTGTGACCCACGGGACTGAGAAGTTGGCAGTCTCAGACATAAATATAACACGAGTACGAAGATTATCACTTCAACTAAAATCACCATCAAGTGTTGCATCATCACCTGAAAAATTAGTTTTATATAAGAAAAGAAATCAGATTATTTGTTTCAACTTCAATATGCAGTTGTCATTCAACATTGCCAAGATTTACTTCTCTCTTTGCTGCACATAACAAAGCCAACAAGTATGAAGAGATCAAAAGAGTACTTTTGTAGCAAGAAGGAGCACTATCCACACATCACATGTTCAAGCACATAAAAATTTACATAGAAATCCGTCTTTTGTTGAGGTCAAGCATATAGGCTTCGCAGCATATCCCTGCACTTCCTCTGACGCTCTTTCACAGGCAGACTGTCAGTTATGCTAACATTTAATTCACAGCTAAAAACTCGGCTGAAAATTGAACTTGCATATTCTGTTTAAGGCACTCTTAAGTACAGAGTTTGTCAGTGCAGTTTCTAGCTTGAAATGCTAAAGTTAACAAGGTGAAAATTTGATAGGTTACATTTATATGACTCATATTCATGTATGTGGCTTTCATGTAACTGTTTTCTTAACGGGCACCAGTTTTACAATGTGGCAGTTACATCACCCGACTTAAACCCCCATTTTGCAAGGGGGACCACACCTATCGTTGGTCAACGGGTCCATCGGACCTAGCCGGGAGGACTAAATAGATGATATTTAGATCCACCGACCTTCCCCTCATGTGCCTCTGAGGGACGCTGTTGTGCTGTGATAGGGCAGCACATATGTAAATGACATTTCCTCCATTTTAGATGAAACAGTTATACCGCTGTGAGACCAAGGAAAACAGCTGTTGCAGCCTTCCGACTATTGACAAATCATGACTGCTTGGCAAGTCATCTCTACAGAATAGGTATCTCAGCCTCACCGATATGTGTCCTGTGTAACGATCCAGCAGAAATGAATGAAGAACACTTGAAGACCTGTGAAGCATTAAGATCAGAAGAAACTACAGTTCAAAAGTATTGGAAAGCACGAATGCTAATGGCTTCATTGCCAGATGCAAGGCACTAGAAAACAACAACAACAACATTTATATGACTTCCTCTATTCGTTCTTCTACAAATTATTCTTATGAAAGCTTATTCTTCTCTCTACTTCTTGTTAATACAGATAACCCATTACTCATTTCATTGTAAGAATAAGAGGAATACAACAAGCTGAAGCAGTAGTTGAATCTGTTCAGAGCCAGTCATTTTGTGATGGCTGAAGCCCAGGTTTTCATGCACTATCAAACCTAAAAAAATATATATGCATTCATGCGCTGACATATCCAAATATACACAATGAAGGACAAAACATGCACTATTAGAATTCTACATTGTACTGCAATACATTTTATCCTCTTTTAAAACTGTAGAAACTGCATTAATGCTGTATTTGAAAGCTTCTCAATTAGCATGTTAGACCCTATTAAGGTATTGTATAAATCCATAAAAAATTGTTTTGGAGCCAATTTGGTTGGAGTTCTGCTAATAAAGGATTGGACACTCAATGTGTTTGCTAATTGTCATTGTTTCACCTTTGTAATGTGTGAAGCAGATGGTACGTTTTGTGCTAGTTAAGTTTTTTGAACACTAGACCTGTAATTTAATTATTAAAATAGTTGCGAGTGATCAAGCAAATCTGTATTGCACCAGTAAAGGGGCTCAATGTTTGGTTTAAAGCACCGAAAACTTATTTAAACCTAAATTAATCAAAGGTAAAACTTAGCACCAATGTTTTTGTTACAAGTCACAACACACATCACCATCTGTCCTTAAAAATTCCTTCCCCTCAATCCATTTATGTACAAATTCTCTTGTTGAACTTTTCACTGGTGCCATAATAACACAGATCTGGGTATTCAAACAGCAACACTCTCTTTTGCCTTTTTCTTTCAAGGAAACCAGAAAGGGTGGTGGGTACTGTAGGTAAATCCAGTGTAACAATGAAAAACAAAGAGGATGGTAGGAAGTCCCGAAGACATTGTCAGGTAGCATCCCAGGAAGTGTTAATAGCTTACCTTTCACCCTTTCTCAGCAGACAAATGGCTTGACAATCTCAGATTTTAGGGGGAGACATTAAAAAAATGCAGTCATACATGGTATAACCTTCGCAAAAGTTAAAGGTAAAGTCCTGCAGACTCCAGCGAATCCTAAGCTTGCCCCTCCTACCAACACTGCCAAATGTGGTACATGCATCTCACGTGCTCTTATGTACAGAACCTCTGCTGGTACACGCACTATGCTAGGCAACAGCGCTCCACTTGAGGATTAGCCAGTGTTCATGTGCCTTTAACTTTTGCGAGCAGTATAACACAATATTATGCACTAAAATTATACAATTAGCATTTGTGTGCATTAAAAAGACCTGAATATGCTGTATTACACAAAAAAAAATCCAAAACTTCTGTAACACATGGATTTTGTCCCAAAAACGGCAAAATATGCAAACATGCATGGAAAAAATAGTGCTATTTGGAATCCATACACAGTGAAACTAATAAAGTTTTAGAAGTTTTTAGCAAGTTTAACAAAGTTTTTAGCAGATAAAAACGTGCATTTGCATGAAAATCTGGGCTTTAGTGATGGCTATGCAATTCTGCCTTCTTTGGAAGAACATGAAAAAGAAAAAGATAATTTGCTATTGAGAAAAGTGTAAAGTATCTGAAAACTCAAGCTAATAACAATACCTCAGAAATGGCTAATGCCACAATGCCTCAACAAATTTTGACAAACTGTACTTCAATGAGATCTCTTTTACTTTCTCTACTGGTAAGTAGGGGAAGTATTGTATTCCACCCAAAAATTCAATGTCGAGATTTCACTGGAAATATATGTTTTGAGGCACCCTGAATCCAAAAAAAGCATTTTTAGAAAAAGGTCCGTGTGCGTGTCTGTGTGTCATTCTGTGGACAGCATAACTCAAAAACGAAAAGTTGATTAAAAACCAAGGTTGGTATTTAAGTTTAATGTCTTTCAAGGATGCAACACAAAGATTTTGAAGGAAATAGCCCCACCCTAAACTGCCCTTTACGTGAAAAATTTTTAGAAAATTATGATTTTCTTGAAAATGGCTCTAACGATTTTGATTAAAATGTCATGTGTTTGAGATATTTTTATGGCAAATGAAATGTATGTCTTGAATTTTCTGGCTATAACCCCTGTAGTCTTATCTACTCTGGACGACTTTTGCATAACTGGTAAACTGTTAGAGATAGACCAAATCATACTATGCAAAAAATGTAGATCTTGCTAAAATACACAATTTATGTCTAAATAAATTTTCTTGTAGGGTGAACCATTTCGGAGATATTCCTTGTTATGTGTGTGAGTTTCGAAAAACTTAAAACTTTCGTGAAATAGATCATCGTTGTTCATTTTTTTATGTTAAGTATGCGAAGAGAACAGAATCTCAAAGCTTTCAAAGATTTGACTATCGTGCAAAGCCTACTGTATTCTAGGGTTTAGGGGTTTAAGGGTCCTTCGACAGCTAGGTCATTAGAGTATTGTATTCTAACATTCTCCTTGCACCTACAAGGAAATCAGCAATAAGATAATTTGTACAAATGTTTATCTTAACTAACACGAAGAAAATATAGGAATAAGAGTTTGTATGAATGGTTAGTAGACTCAGGGGTCTCCGTCTAGGGGATATGTGAATAGCGACCACAAGGTACCCAAGCTGAGCAGAACATTACTTCCACTTACTGGTGTTTTGCTCCTCACTGTAACTTTTCTATCTGACCTTACCTTGGTCATCTCTTGTTCTCTTCCGACCCCAGTGCTATTAGGGTTCCCGAGGGCTAGGGAGTCTTTATTTTTCCAACCTCTCCATTTCTCTAATTTCTCTATAAAACCTTAACCCCTAACATGCTGACCTGTCATGGCATGTAATATGTCCTCTGATTGGTAATCAGAGGATATGGTCGGTGAATTTATTTTGATAATTCTCCCGGTCAGGTAGGTGAGACCCATAAACCAACGACAGGTGTGGTCCTCCAGACATTCTGGGGGTTGTGAGAGAGCGATGTGACCACCAAAACATAAAAATATGGTGCTCTCTAAAAAGCGGTTACTATTACTGCTATTGCTCTCTTCAATATCATCAGTGAAAAATATTGGAGAGCAAGAGGATTAATGACTTCATTTTCAGAAATCCAGCATTAGCTAACAAGAACATGAATGGTTAGTACAAGAATAGAGAAAGTCATGTGAGTGCAACACATCAGATTTTTTTCTGTGCAGTAAGATTTTGTCAAAGGTTTCCCAATTATACAAAGGTAGTTCAGAATAAACAGGACTTCAGAGGCTATTCCCAGTAAATTTGAGACAATTTATTTGTAAAAAACAGCTTACACCTATGGTATTTTAATCAAAATTGTTACAGCCATTTTTTGAGAAAATGAAAAAAATGACAAAAATTTCCAAGTAAAGAATGGTTTGGAGTGAGGGGCATCTTCAGAATCTTCACATTGCATCTTTTGAAAGTCCTGAACTTAAATACGAAGTTTTGTTTTTGTTCTTGAGTTATACTATTAAAACATGCATGCATGGACCTTTTACTAAAATGCTTTTTTGGGATTAAGCACATGAAGAAAATAAAAATACCGAAAGACAATGATTATTAGAGTAAAACCTAACAAAGATTGAGTCAAAAATTGTTGCATTCATTGAAGAACTTCACACTAATAAGCATTAAAGGTTCATTTTTTGGAACATTTATTTAAAACTGTGGTGGAACAGGTATTTTCAGGGTCACAAGGAGACGAGGACCTGTACGCTGCTTGCAGGTAACAAAGGGATAGGTTGTCTCACTAATCCAGTTCTGACAAATATTGGTCTCTCATTTGTGTGAAGGATCAGGAACTGTTTGCAAAACTCCAGCTGTTTTATCTAATGATAGTGGTTTATTCTTTTATACAAGTGAAGTCTTCACATGATACCTGCACAGATTCTGTCCCACCCACACACAAGATGCAAGCTGTGCTTCTATGTACAGCATTAATTAATGTCATCAATTAATGGATGGATGAGAAGTCCATGTCCCCTTCACTATTAATCCACCTTTTCCAATTTAAAGTTTAATATCCCACAAAAATGACAATTACTAAAATGGCTAGTGGAAACTGTCAGATGTTTACGAACTTCATTTACATAATTGTTAACTTGAATATTTCCAAATGCAAATGCAGCTAGTAATACTTCCATCATTTCCAACTTCTTCACTTTGGTTAGCTAGTGGAGAGATTATGTTTAATACTGCTGAGAAAGTTAAATGAATGGAAATATCAACTCTGAAGAGGCAAGTAAGATTCTTTGTCCTTAATTGTACAACCAGCTTAAGAAGAAATTCACGTGTACAAACATAACTTATATTAAAAGAACTGAAAGTTTATCTTTTTTAAAGTAGTTAGATAGAGGACTTTTTTTGTGAATTGTTATACACTTCAACTCTTTGGTTCTAGTAACATTGATTAAAAAATAAATATTTTGTTTCTTAACAATACTGTCAATTGCTAGGATATCAGTAGTGCCAGTTTGCTGAATTTCAACCTGCAGGAGTTTTTACATGCCAGTAAATCTACTAACATGGAGCCATTGCTTTTAAGCACACTGTAGCCACAACAATGTGTATGTCATCTTTGATGCCATCTCCAATCTCATTCTCCAATGCATCTGCCACCAGCTGCTTCAGTGATGAACTTTGAGATTTTTCTCGGGGTATGCATGGGCAGTGCAAGGATAAACTGAAGTTGAGTGATACATTTAATGGAGGCTACTGATCTTTATAAGCGAGATGCTCAATGTTTGAAGATGAAGAATTAAACTGTTGCTGAATCTTATCGCTTAAGACATTTTTTGGCAGATCAAAATAGTACAAAATTTGTTAACACACAATAAAAATGTTTCAGAATCAATTTCATAGTAATTGTCCACAAAATTACCAACATTTACTCTCACAATTAAATGCGAATTTTAATACAACTTGTAAAATGAGTGTTTATTTACAAATTATCATAGAAAAAATACGAGCGAAAAAGATGACATAGCAGTGGATGTGTGTAAGCGGGAAGGCAAAGAAACGGGTGTTAAGTATAGTCGTGAAAAGGGAGGAGATCAGAAAGGTAGTTATCATGTGAGGAAAGACAAGAACAAACAAGCAACTGGTACACCTCGCCGTGTGACGAGAAGAGCAAATGGTTTTGAAGCTGATAGTTAGGAGTTACAGAAGGAGGGAAGATAGGTTAAGTCAGTTGAACTACATGTTCGCAAAAGTGAAATCAAGGAAGTATATGTGAAATAGGGTACAGGGGGAGTTAAAAAAAAGGGATTTAATCCAAATAGAAATGGAAGTGATAAATGCAATTGTATGTGTTGCAAAGAGCTGTCCAAGACAAAAGGGCTAGGGCCCAATCCAAGGATAGCTCAAATGTATAAGATTAGAACAAAATTAAAATAAATATCAATACAATTTACCATGAAATGAATAATTTATTGCAATATTTACTCATGAAATGACTGTTTATTTGCGATTTACCATGAAATTAATAATTCACTGCAATGTTTCTGTGAAACTGACATTAAAAGATTTACTTCAAGAATAAAACAAGTTATGTTTCATCTTCTACAATGTAGAAAACCCTATGAAAGGTGAAGGTCAAGGTCAAGAGACAAGCTCTATGTGGTTGGAAGAGTAAGTATGGTTGAAGAGTCCGTCAACAGCTAAGTTATGTGGACACTAGGATGGAAGAAATGTGATTATGTTTACGATAAGCAGGAAAGACTCCACTTACTGATACAATTTGAAGGACTGGCCGGTTCTCTGAGATAGACAATAAATAAATAAATAAATAAATAAATAAATAAATAAATAATAACCCCCCTATACTGCTTTACTTGCACTCTGCAAACACACACAGCTTAGACTCATACAATAAGCTCAAGTGTATTTTACAGAAGGCTGCAATAAACAGGAGTGTAAGTTTAATGCCATAAACAATGGGAGTTTAACACTGAGTTGGTTTCCTGTATTGTTGCACTGCAGAGCCAAGGCACATGGTTGTACAGGTGAATTAAAACAAGTCCATTCTGACAGCTATGTGCACACGTGTGCACGAGTATTTCCATGGCAATGAACGTTTCTGCCAATCAGCAGTTTACTCTTACACTGCACCCCTCACCTTAAAGCTGTTGCAAAGTCAGATGGAATACCAGGTTTACTTCTGTAATGTATCTGTCAGATTATTTACTGTATTTAGTTGAATACTTTGAAACAGTTGACGGTGGTGCAGATATTGTAAGCTACTTTCAGCAGTTAAACAGTAGTGAAGTTAATGTCCTCTGTGAAGCAACGTTTATTAAAGAACACTACTGCTATGTCTGAAAGGATAACCTGTTTTGAAGGTAAAGATTATGCACTAGCCCAAAAGGTTGTTCCTTAAGTAAATTAACTTATTAATGACTAAATCTTGGTGAGAGCTTTATATTAAAACAAGAAACAGTTAATAACTTTAATAGTACATGATAGGAAAAAAGATGTAGGGAAAAGGATAAAGGATCTTGGCATGGCAT
Source organism: Tenodera sinensis (assembly GCA_030765045.1). NCBI lineage: Eukaryota > Metazoa > Arthropoda > Insecta > Mantodea > Mantidae > Tenodera > Tenodera sinensis. Next base: position 244,287,406 of record CM060964.1, on the reverse strand, counting down.
GCATTAATAAACTTACAAATTTGGTTTTAAAAGATCCTAGACATTAAGTTATTGATTCTATTACGGCATTGTTTCACTTAAATCAGTTAAAAAATGTTGTAGATTCTTTTTTAGGAGACAAAATAAAATGATCTCACTTTTGATAATGTACATGTTCATGATTTTACCAAGTTCTATATACAGCTGCAAAGAGAGTTAAAATCTGCTTGTCAGAAAAGTGATGTAGAACAAGCCACATGAGGATTAATACAAGATTATCCAATGGTTGGTTTAAAACGTCCCCAGTATATATATATAATTTTTTTTTTTTTTTTTTTCCCCAATTTCTAATGTTGATTGTGAAAGAACTCTTTCAGCACACAATGATATTTTGTCAGATAAAAGAAATATTACAGGGGGAACTGAGAAATCATACTGACTTGTTATTTCAATAAACATGCTACATGTAACATTTGAAATGTGAATTGTAACAATAACATTTGGTATTTTATTTCATCACTTTTATCCCGCCATGAGGCTTCTTTTTATACCAAAATTCACAATTTTTATTCACCACAAAATTGTGTCCCTACTTATCACTCAAAATTGTAACAGAATTATATCTGCTAGCTTCTGCTACAGCAATATTTTACAGTTTAAAAATAACTTTCTGTAGTAATAATAATGCATAGTATACGTTGCCATGAACTACAAAAGTGCTCAACTGCAGGTTCCTTGGCTAAACCTATTTAACTAGAGCACAATCTTAAAGCTGCTGCTACCAATAGATCATAGTAAACACTTCTGTAATGATGTAACACTCACAGAGGAAAGATAGATTTTAGAAATACACACCCTTTTATTAACTTAAGTCCTGCCTATGTATCATTAACATTTCTGCATATTGTTTCAAATCTTAAAGCTGCTAATTCATATCCATAACACAACTTTCACTCTGTGACTTTGCCCAATTCTAAGATTTCATTCCCACTCCAATTTTCAGAAGTACATCTTAATGCATAGTGTGACAGCTTCTGTGGCCGTTGAGCACATTGAATTCCAGGAACATCTTGAGCTAATGGTATTCTGATTGGCTGAGTTTCACATAACCTTAATTACGGCTGATGCAAAATTTAAAGGCAGGTGGCTCAATACAATACAATTATAGGCTTGCCAAGCCTTGCCAAGCCTTGCGGTGTTGTACAGTTAAACATGCTCTGAAATCACGCTATAAAGCCAGTGATGTATCACTTTCACCCACAAAATTCCAAGACCTCTATTAGTAAAGCTGGCAACAGTCAACTTTAAATGGAGAATCTTAAATAGCACATCAAAATTATGAAAACTTTTGAGTTGGATAAAGATAATTTATGAGAGGTAGAACTGGAACTTAAACTTTGCCCACACACGGCTTGTGTGTTTAAAAACACCAACAGTAAGTTTGTTGGCATAAATAAGATAATTTATATTTGCCTACAGTGAACAATAGAGAAATACCAGGTTTACTATTTGCAGATGATTTAGTAGTAGGCTCAATTTCAATTGGAGGATTATCAAGGGTTATACAAATTGTACATGAATATTGCAAGAAGTTGGGTTTGAAAACGAATTATAAAAAGTCAAAGGTAATGGTTTTCAAAGGAGGAAATAAACTGAAGAGGGACGAAAAGTGGAATGTGGGAGGGGAGGAGTTGCAAGTGATGAGGAAATTCGACTATTTAGGAGTGAGATTGAGCAGTAATGGGAGATGGAATGATTAAAAGGTTAATGCTTTAGCTAAGGGAAAAATGGCGATGAATACCATAAGACTATGTTTACAAAAGATACCAGGAATACAAGCCAAATGGTTGGGAAGAATATATATGACGGTGGTGGAAGCAAAAATGGCTTATGGTGTAGAGATTTAGGGAAGTGAGGATGGTTGGGATGAGCTAGATAGAATAGATTATTTTGCAAACAGGTACTGGGATTACCTATATCAGCACCAAATGGTGCCGTAATGATGGAAATAGGAAGGTTGGGTAGTAAGAGAATGATTGTGGAAAGGATATTAAAATATTGGTATAGATTAAGATTAACGCAAGATCAAAATATACATATTGAAGCAATGTTTAATAATGCAGAAAAGAGCCCCTAATGGGATGAATTGGGTTCAGGGATTGAAGAGAACTCTACAGGAAATTAGAATGGGGAATCTATGGGAGGAGAGGGAGCAAATAGCTAGAGGTTTTTGGAAAGAGACAAGGAATAGGGTGGAGGATATAGGGAGAGAGGAATTATTTTAAAGTCTTAGAGAAAAGAAAACTTTAGCATTATATAGTCGACTAAAGGAGGAGTGGGGTAGAGAAAAGTATGTGGATGTATGTAACAGGGCGGGAAGAGATGGTTGGACATGGATCAGATTAAGTATGCATAGATTAAGAGGAATGAGAAAGGGAGTAAGCTTGGATATATGTCCTTTGTGTGGGGAACAGGATAGTGATTTTCACTATATACTAGAATGTGAAGAAACAAGGTTGTTGAGTCAACAATTTTTGCCAAAGAAATAGGGGAGGAATAATAAAGAGGTTAATCAGATTAAGATAACGAAGTTAAGGAAGGCGATATGAAGTTATTAGGGTAATTTATGGCAGGAATAAGGGAAAAATGGTATAGGAAACTGAAAATAATGTGGACCAGGGTGGGCCCAACCACATATAAATAACCATGGAGTTAAAATGTATGGTGGGCCAAAGAACAAAATTAGCAACTTGCAAGGTAGGAAATTATTGTAAAATTGAAAGTAAGGGTATTGTAGATATGTATTTGATGTATTTATTTTGTTGTAATTGGTTTACTTGTATTGTTCTGAGCATAAATAAATCATTCATTCATTCACCCACAAAATCTATTTGCACAACAGGAAAGAGCATAGTAATCGCCAGCTATCAGCCACCATTAAATTTTGCATCTACATACTTAGATGTGTTGGCCTAACTCCCTTTACCTGATTCATCCATCCTCTGACAATGTTACATTGCTTGGCTGTTGACTAACTTAAGACTTATTACATTATATACCGATTTTAATATACTAAGATTATTTATTGCCGTTATTTACCTGTCTTCCTATCATTTCTTTAAAAAATGATAAAAACTCTTACCCATCAATAATTCTGGTATCAACACTTAAAAATCTGATGTGTTGCACTCACATGACTTTCTCTACTCTTGTACTAACTATTCTTACAAACTCTTATTCCTATATCTTCGTGTTAGTTGAGATAAACATTTGCAGAAATTATCTTATTGCTTATTTCCTTGTAAGTGCAAGGGAAATATGGGAATACAGTAGACTTTGGGCGATAGTCAAATCTTTTAAAGTTTTCAAATTCCATTCTCTTTGCATGGTTAACATATAAAAAAATGAATAATGATGTTTCATTTGACAAGTATAAGTTCCCCAAAACTCACACAAATAAGGCATATCTCCGAAATGGTCCACTGTACAAAAAAATTTATTTAGACATAATTTGGTATTTTAGCAAGATCTACATTTTTTGTACACAGAAGAGAACCTCCCCCCTTCAATCCTTAAAGCTCATAGTAGTTTCCTAGAAAAGGTAACACAGATTAAATCCAAATTGAACATTCCTAACACCAGAGAAAATCTACTTATAAGAGAAAATCCATTGGAATTATTGCAACCTACCTTCAATTTGGAATTAATAGAGGAAATAAGTAAATCAGACACACCAAAAGAAATACAAAAACTTCTAGCTCTGGAAACAATCAATACTAGGTATCCCACAGAAGAATGGCTGCACATATATACTGATGGATCCTCGAAGGAAAACCTTACTGGAGCTGGAGTTACATGTTCACATTTTTCCTTTTATCATTCTGTTGGCAGGGACACAACAAATTATGATGGAGAAATAGAGGCTATATACATTGCTCTCCGACAATTATTAAATCTTCCCTTAAATAAATTTAACAAGGCAGTAATTCTTTCAGATTCTAAAGCTGCAATTCAGGGAATATGTTCAAATACTACAAAGAAGTCAACAAAAATTAGAGAATGCTACAAAATGTTAACACAACTCCAAAAAGTTAATAAGACTGTTCATCTCCAATGGATTCCAGCACACTGTGGAGTCATGGGGAACGAAGCTGCAGACTCACTTGCAAAGAAAGGCACAACAATAAAACAAAAGTCTAAATTCAATTTCTCATATTCCTCAATAAAACGCTTGATCATTAAAAATTTTTCCCATTCATACCTACAAGAAATAGAAACAAATGCCAAAGATAAAAAATGGATTACACTACTTTCCAATCCAGATATAATCCCCCAGAGACCAAGGAAAACAGCTGTTGCAGCCTTCCAACTATTGACAAATCATGACTGCTTGGCAAGTCATCTCTACAGAATAGGTATCTCAGCCTCACCAATATGTGTCCTGTGTAACGATCCAGCAGAAATGAATGAAGAACACTTGAAGACCTGTGAAGCATTAAGATCAGGAGAAACTACAGTTCAAAAGTATTGGAAAGCACGAATGCTAATGGCTTCATTGCCAGATGCAAGGCACTAGAAAACAACAACAACAACAATTTTTGTACAGTAAGATTTGGTCATTTCTTACGGTTTACCAGTTATGCAAAAGTTGTCTGGAGTAAATAAGTCATGGGCTATAGCCAGAAAATTCAAGATATACATTTCATTTGTCATAAAAATATCTCAAACATATGGCATTTTAATCAAAATGGTTAAGAGCCATTTCCAAGAAAATCAAAATTTTTTTAAAATTTTCCATCTAAAGGGTAGTTTAGGGTGGAAGAATTTTCTTTAAAATCTTTGTGTCACATCCTTGAAAGACAAACTTAAATAACAACTTTGGTTTTTAACTGACTTTGTTGTTGAGTTATGCTACATATGCACACGTGCATACATGTCCATGCCCACACCCACACGCAAGCCTACCCCCACCCCCACACATGGAACTTTTTCTAAAAATGCTTTTTTTGGATTCAGGGCGCCTCAAAACATTTCCGGTGAACTCTTGACATCAAATTTTTGGGTGGAATACAATACTTCCTCTATTTTACTATACGTAGTAGAGAAAATAAAAAAAAAACCACTTGGTCTAGGCTGGATTTGAACCCACAATCTTGGGATCAGTAGGACAGCACCTAAACAATTGTGCCACCCAGAATAACACTGATTTATGTGTACATTCAGGCTTTCACAGCTGACATCAAGATTAACAAACACACTTTCATTTCCCAGGCTTATAGGCTGTGGTCTAGAAGGCATCGAAGATACCACGTTACAACAAGGGCTGGGCTTGGCATCTTCAGGATGATCCATGGTTCAGATTGGTCAGATCTGAAGATACAAAGCACAGTGTTCTGAACATGGGTATCTTCAATACCTTCTCGACCATGACCACAAGCCCAGGAAATAAAAATACATTTGTTAAACTGATGATTTACATTGCAGGGCTAATGGGGAAGAAGGCCAGTCCACTGAAAGAGAGAAAAAAATACTATACAACTAGAAAAATAAATCAAACCATCCAATTTTCAACAGTTTTAGGTGCACTTCAAAATGTTAACACAAATATTCATTTTTCTTTGCTTCTTCACTTATGTATTTTTCTTGGAAACTTCAAATGAGATAGAATTTTACACACAACTCCACTACTTATAATTTTTTTTTTATGCAGACTTCATCTGTTATCTTCCATTAATCTTCTGGTGACAGATGTGATTTAGTTTTTACAAACTTTATTAAATTCTGTTTGTGTTTATGCATACTCATTTTTTCTCCAAGTTGATGGAGCTACCTGTCTTTCAAATTATGCATGTTGGCTTTTGCTTTCCATTCTGAAATTTTGTGTCAGTCTCAAAAATGTGCTGCAATGACTGGCTTTTATTTTATTCTATTTTTTTAATATTATATATTTTCTAAACTGTTTCTTCAATCTGACCATAGACCTCTTGTTTGACAACCAAGTTTATAAAAGCAAAGCCAACAAATAAACTGAAAGCTTTCAAACAATAATGAAACATAACAAAAGGAGGGATTTAAAAGACTATAATGAAAATGATATAGCTTAGTCTCTTCAGAACATTAAAAATCTAATATTTATAGAAGCACATACGTATTTTAACAAATAATTGCAACCAATTAGCCAGACTTGAAAGATACTTTACATTAATGGTTTACAATGGTATGGAAGTATGTGAACATTAGTCAAAGATTACATGAAACTGCTGGGAAAGGAAATTGAATATTGATCATTAAGATAAATGGTCTTTTACATTATCCAAGGTAACCATTTGCTTAAAACAAGGCTATTTACTTATATCAGCAATGGAAGGTATTTCAAAGCATTAACTTTATAGATCACACCAGTGTTTCAATAATTCAGCTTCCATGATCTCCTGTAGTTGATCAAGTTGTTTACTTTTAGCAGTTCAGAAATATTAAGGAACTAATTCTAGCTTCTGATTTTTATAAAGTAGTCACTACAGTTTGATATATGCTGGATACTTTATTTTCCGAACTTTTAAACACTTTTGACAAATTTTACTACTATTATAATTAGTTGTCTCCTTAGCATGGTGGTAACACTGCTGTTTACCAAGTGGGGGACCTAGGTTCGGTTGTCGGTACCAGCGTGGGGATTTTCTCCTGCTGGGAGACCCGGTCCAGGGTACGCTCAGGCTCATTAGGGGCTCCCTGAGAAGCCAATTGAGGAGATACTTGATTGTAAAGTAGCAGCTCCTGGTCAAAAAGACTGCATACGCAGCTGGGAGGGTTTGGGGTGTTAACCACGTCCCACTTCCAGTACTGCACCCCACTCATGATGCCTGTGGTGGGCAGAGGTGGGGGAAGCAGTGGTCGGGTGGTAGGCCTTGGCCTGGATGAGCTGTTGTGCCATGCAGTTATGTGTTATCATCATCATTGTTATGTTTTTAAGATGCAAGAAAATAAATGCAGGGGAATGTTCCATAAATTTCTGAAATTTTAAATTTTTTCCAAGATAAAGGTTTATTTTATTAGATTATATCTTTGTAACTTTTGGGTAACTGTTACTGGTTTCATTTGCTTATTATTCTAAATTTGTGCGTCTTAACTTACCATTCCTCTATTCTGCCAGCTTAGCTGTTTTTCTTCGAGTAAAGCTTCAATTGTCGATGTGAGTATGGATAACCTTTTGTTGACAGCCTCTATCTGCTCCTGCTGTCTCTGTTCACGCTCCTCTCCCTTACGGCTCTCATCCCTGAGAGCTAGCAAAGTGCGGTTAAACATCTTCTGCATTTCATCCACCTGTTTCTTATACCTCAAGCTTAGCTGTTCTAGATATTGTGTACTCAATGACATATTTCTTTCTAGAGCCTGAAAATACAAGAGACACGATATATAAGTCAACATTTCTTACTACAGTATTCATCCAAACAATAGTTCATAACTACACTACATAGTTGCAAGTTTTCTAAACCACAAGTACTTGAAATATGTTGTTGTTTTCTAGTGCCTTGCATCTGGCAATGAAGCCATTAGCATTCGTGCTCTCCAATACTTTTGAACTGTATATTTGAAATATGTAATATGTAATTTTGTTACACTTATATTTTTTTTACTGAATACATATACATAAAATATGTTGTATAAAAAGAAACCATATGCTTTTGGAATTTCTATACTCTTTAATAGTAAGGAAAGGTAACAAAAGATGGATTTATTTTTTCCAGTAACGATCTCGAATCGATCAGATTCAAACAATGAGGGCCAGTTTCATCAATGGTTGTTCAAAATCCTGTAACACAGAGTTTACTAACTTTGAGTTAAAATTTTAACTTTGTGTGAAGCCTCTTGCATTTCATCAAGCTTTTCCAGAGAAAGGTTCACTATCTCAGTGTTAAAGTAAAAGAGAACAACAAATAACCATGAGAGAGAAGGTACTGAACGAACTTGACTGCTTCTGTAAACACTTTGATGCACTTTTGTCTTCCTTTTCCTTTGCAACACTATGTTCTAATTGGTTCCAGATAAGTAGACAAGAATTTTATAAGTTAGTGAGGGTGCTTAGTTTCACTGTTTCCTGATCACGAGACAAACAGACCTGAAAAACTGTTGAAAAACATAGAAACAAGGACTCATATGTTTCCAATTTTTGAAAAATAATTAGCAGTAGTTGGGCTGGTAGCCAAATATAAATCAATTGAGTAAAAAAAAAAGTCTAACTATTTGTACATTAATTGAAAAGTAACTTTTGTGTTAAGATAGATTTTTTGCCCTTTGACTACCAGGAGATTGAAATTCTCACATGTGTGCAGTCAAGTGCTCTCAGAATGCACAAAATTTGTACATTTCATAGAACTTGTTTATGAGTGCTGGATGTTCCTCTGCAAAAGGAAAGTTTATATATTTTGCACAGTGTGAAGCAATTGCCTCAAACTCCCCATATAACCTACACACAGCAGCTTTTGAAATGCCCACTGTCCCCACCATCAAATGAAATATGCCAGTAGCATAAAATCATAGGGTTATTAATACTTGCAACATTGGAGAAAGAGGAAAGTTTCTGTTGGTATAATATTCTAACTTCTCTTTTATTTCTTCTACAACTCTGCTTACCACCACTTTTGACAGTCAGTATCATTCTAAAAATTGCTCTTCTCCCAGAATGTCAAAATCATTTCAGCGCACAGCTCTTCTCCTGTTCAGAACGGCAAAAGCTTCTAAATAGGAGCGTGCAGTTAGTTTTGTTATTTCCTGATCACATACAAACAGAAGTGAAAAATGAATGAGAAAGCTAGATAGGAGCATAGATTTTTTATCTCTGGAAAAAGAATTAGTAGTTGAGCTGGTAACCAAATGAAGATCAATTATTGAGCACAAAAAAATGGGTGGTCTATAATTATTTGAACATTAATTGAAAAGTAACCCTTGCAGTAATGATAGATTTCTGCTCTTTGGCCTCTGGGAGATTGAATTCTCATGTGAGTGCAGTCTGTTGCTCCCAGAAGTCCAGAGACTGGTACATTTCATTCTTTTAAATATGACTCAGTGTCTACTGCTTGATTTGTGGCAGTCAGTTTTCTGCTTTACACTAGTGTTAAATGCTTTAACTCAGGGGCATGGAGAAGCTAATTTAATGCAAGTTTGAATGCCGAGTTAAAGCTAACATTGTTCTATGAAACTTTATGTAAGAAACCAGGCCTAAATGAAGTATATAGAAAGCGCCTTACAACAAACATGTGATTGGGTCAGAAAGAGTCAATAATATAGTACAGGTACTCAAAAAAAGAATGGCCACACTCTTGAAAGGCAGAATATGAACAAGTTCCACCTCAGATCAAGTTCCCTAACGGATCTCAGAGGATGTGTGAATGTGTGAAAGCACATGTTTGAACAAGACTAGGGTTCAAACAGCAGTGTTTCGAATAGCTGGAGCTGTGGTCGAGTGGTGAAGCAGACAGTAATGGAATGTGGCAACAGAAAGTGTGCAGGTTCAAATCTCGGATCTTATCCCATATTTTATGGTTTTTTTTATCATAAATATAACTTAGCAAATGTATATTTTAAATATTATTGGACTAAATTACATGTATATACGAGGTATGTTAAAAAAGTAACTGGAATTTTTAAATTTCGCGAGCTTTATACATCCAATTTTTAGAACTCTTTTCTAGCTTGTTGGTACACTGCTCCTGATGTATATTTGCATTTTCAGCTGCTTTGAACATTTAGTTTATGTTGACAGTCAAAAAAGTTATATGTGCTTGCGAGTGGCGAATTTTGGCAAATGTTTGCTTTTGAAACTGATGGATAAAATAATTTGCATTAAATTTTGCTTTAAAAATGGAATAAAGTGCAGCACCGCATTTGAAATGTTGACTGTGGCTTTTGATGAATCTACCACAAGTAAGACAAGAGTGATATAGACACTACAAAGAGGGTCAAGAAGATTAAGACAACTGCTCTGGATGCCCTAGCACATCTATTACTGACGAGAATGTGGAAGGAGTAAAGAAAATGGTTCTGCAAAATTGCTGAATCACCAAGAGAGGTTGCTGATGTTGGTTTATCCAAACAATTTTTTCGGATGTTCTGGCATGAAACGTGTGGTAGCGAAGTTTGTTCCAAAATTGTTGAATTTTGACCAAAAACGATGTCTTAAGGACACCACTCAGGAATTGATTAATGAAGTTGATGACCCAGAACTTCTAAAGGTTAAAACAGGTGACAAAACATATGGGTATGGCGTGGAAACTAAGACCCAATCGTCTCAATGGAAACTGCCTGAAGAGCCAAGACTGAAAAAAGTTTGATCATATGTGAAGGTTCTTCTTTCTTTGATTATAATGGGATAGTACATTGTGAGTTCCTGCCTTATGGTCGTATGGCCGATAAGGAATGCTATCTGGAAGTTATACACCATTTGCATGAAGCAATCCGAAAAAAAGAAAGACTAGAATTGTGGCAAAACCACTCGAAATTGCACCACAATAATGCTCCTGCTCACGCTTCAATGCTTGTTCTGATTTTCTGGCAAAAAACAAGACCGTTATGTTGCCTTAGCCACCATATTCACTGGACACAGACCCCTGAGACTTCTTTCTATTCCTGAGGTTGAAGAGAACCATGAAAGGATGTCATTTTCTCACCATTGAGGAGATGAAAACAGAGTCACTGCAGGAGCTGAACACCGTAACAAAAAGTGAGTTCCAGAAGTCCTTCCAAGATTGGAAAAAGTGCTGGCACAAGTGTATTATATCTGAGGGGGATTACTTTGAAGGGGACAAAGTTGGTGTTGAATAAATAAAGATTCTTTAAGAAAAATAAAAATTCCTGTTACTTTTTCATCACATCTCATATTCTCCTTCCTTTTAATGTTAATATACTTTCACTGGTTAAATGTTCACAAGATACCACCCAACCCAGGTACTGCTTTGAGAATAGTATGAGGTAAAATCACTTCTTATGACAAACAGCTTGAGGGGTGGACAATGTTGGCAAGCAAGGAATAATAGGGTAAGGATAAGGGTAAATGGAACTCCCTTACTAGTCACTTCTGCTACCCATTCCAAACTTGGCACACAACGCCCCCAACCGAGAGAAAAGGCCGGATTATATTGACTGCATACTGTTAGACACATCAGGTAGTATCTTGCAAGCACTACTGATTAAGAAGTCATACTATGTGATTCTTCATTTCATTAACATTAAATAATTCTATATAACAGCCATTAATGATATGTATGTCTTGCTTTCCAATGGACTTATTTTGTATATTTTATTATACTTCCCTAATAAGAGATGTCAAGAATGCTAGGTTTGCTTTAGTACTATAAGGAGTGCATTTATCGGTTCTTTTATTCTACAAGTGTGTTACGACACACCACCACCCCACTCAGCAACTGAACTTTCATGGTACACCTTGCTCTTGATGTATTTTATTTCAACTAAAATACGGCCCCTTTGTTAGACATAATGCTCTGTTAGCTTTGATTAATCCAGGGTTTTCGCCATCTGAGGCTGCTCATAGACATGGCATACCAGAACGAACTGGAAGCGTTGGACTGAGCAATATAGAGAACAGATGAAAGTAGAAAAGCAACATAGCACCGATTGTAAAAGACTTTCTATTCGGGAGGATGGCCAACATCTTCAAGCAGAAGTAGAAAGAAGACCCTTTTCAATTGCAGCACTTTACTGGTTCTTTACAAACCATAAGGAATTGCTGAAGACAGTTTGGTAAAGGGAACTATGTAGCTGCTCGTATTGAGGAACATGCCATGGACCGTCTTGCATATGTTGTTAACTTTAGAAACATTGTCTGGCAGAGAGTAACCTTTGTACATGAAGTTGTAGTGTCAACATTGTATAATGGGCCAGTGCACACATACCAACTACATGGTCATCGATTAGACTCACAATATGTGGCTAGTTGTGTTCACAGTGGTTGCGTAAGCATCTCCTGTGGGGGCTGTATTTTATTTGAAGGTCCTGGATGCCTTGAGCAAATATATGGAAGGTTACACAGTTGGATCTATCACATTTTGCAGTTCATTTTGGCCCCATCTGGTAGAGAAAGAATCCAGATGGACAATCCTGTTCCTGCAGGACAACCATAGCATCCATAAATTAAGGATATCTCATTGATACCTTGCCCTTCAATGTCACCTGATCTAAACCCAATTGAGAATGTGTGGGCAGAAATGAAGGAGATTCTTTGAAACTCCCATCACCCTCTTCCCAGAACAAATGCCGAACTATGAGACAGGGTCAAGGACACATGGGATTCCTTCACAGAAAGATCACATTATCTTCACCAGCTGATAAGACTATGCTGAGAAGAATTAACACGGTTTTCAAACACGAGGGATATTATTTATTTTTATTCCTTTTTGTTTTCTTTTTTGCTTGCTTTAATTTTTAATAGAGACCAAAGTGTGCCTCAAGTGTGAATAATTATTTTTAGGGCAAAGAGGAAAGGTCTTATAGCAACAATAATACAAATTTTAAAACTAAAATAGTTTAAACTCACTCTTATTTAAGAAATTACTCTTTACTTAGCTGTTAGTCATGCAAAAAACAAAAACACTACAATTAAAAAGTAAAAATTGTGTGCAATATTCAAACCTGTTCAATCCAATATCTATGATTGAAGTTCGAACACTTAGAACTGCTCAGACATGTTAAGACGATGGTTTAACACTGCTGTTTTCAATACACTTTCATACAAAGGAAACAGTCCATGACAACATTCTGTTTAATCTGCAAACCTAGTACTTATTCACACTTGTGTTTAAAAGCTGTACCATAGCTGAGTGGTTAGATCATTCGCTTCTCACCAAAGTGGCCTGGGTTCAATCCCAGGCAACTGCATGTGGAATTTGTGGTTGACGAAGTGGCACTGGGGCGGGTTTCCTCCGGGGTCTCCGGTTTCTCCCATCATCTCATTCTACTGGTGCCACATCTTCATTCCATGTATCATCAGTGCCACCACCTGCAGTGCCATATGTAGTAAAAGTGGGCGTTAAATACTACAAAAAAAAAAAAGAACCACTTGTGTTTTTAATCAAGAGAGTTGTAAACATTTGTGTTTTAGTTGAGGAAATAATTGTGTTGTTGAACATTGATTCATGTCAATACTGTTCACAAACATAGATCAGTACAATGGTCTAATGCTTGTAGGAGCAAGCAAGCCTGCCTGTGACTTCAGCTAAGATCAAAAGCACAAAGTGAGCTTGGTTTCCGACAAGTGGCCAAACATTATATGACCAATTTTACATAGCACTCAAAGGTAGGGCAAGGTCTCTTCCCAACATCAAATGCTCTTTCAAGTCCAAGCAGAACCTTCTTCACTTGCAAAGACAGCTTTAACAATCAGTGCAGTTTTCAAGACATCTTGGCCATATTAGGCAACAAAAAGAATGGAAAATAACTGAAAGCAAACCTAAAGACATGTTAGTATTCCACAGGTAGTGCAAAAATGCACATGGCAGAAGAGGTTATATGCTTGAACGAAAGTGAACAAGAACTAACTACTACTAGTTTAGGTGTTTTAGGACTGAAATGTGAATATGTGATGCAATAAATATCTGTGATGATTTTTATAAGGTGTTTTTAGTATCTACCTTCAGTGGACATCCTGGAAAAAACTGGTTTGAAAACTGTTGGTTGGAAAAGGATGAACTTAAATTGTGGCTTAGACCTGTAGAAGGACAAAAGCATGATGGGTGCTCTCGGACCTCATTTATGCAAGCGATTTCATGCTACATGACAAAGAATAATGCCACATAGCAGGACTTTTAGTGATTGACTTGTAATTGTAATGTTGTTAGCTAATGCTGGATTTCTGACAATGAAGTCATTAATCCTCTTGCTCTCCAATATTTTTCACTGATGGATGGGGTGTTAGAAACTGCAGGGCATATTTGAAGGTGGTCTCGGTCCATTTCCTCATGCAGATCACATAGAGGACAGAGTGGTGAAGAATATATCCCAATTCTGTTTAAATGTTTTGCCAGACAATCATGTCCTGTAATCAACCTGAAGGTTGCAACTGCCGTTTTTCGAGGATACTCAGGAATTACTGTTTGAATAATTGGTAGTTCCCATCTTTTATTTTTTGATTTTTCATAGTAATATTTTGCAATAACCTTTTTGAATTCTGAGTTAACTAATCTTTTAGTTGCATAAAATGGTAGATTAACTATAGATTTCTGCACATTGCCCGTACCCTTTTTTGCAAGAAAATCAGCTTTCTCATTATCACTCAGTTCACAGTGAGTTGGTATCCATTGGAAGACTAGGTGTTTTTGAAATGCAGTTAGATGGGTAAGGATTTTCCAACATTCTATAATTGTTTGGTTTTTTGGTGACAACTTGGAAGTAATTGCTATAATTGCCGCCCTGGAATCTGAGAGAATAACTGCTTGCTGAAAGTGTGAAATTGTAATGTATACTGTTGGGAATATCAGTTGTAGCTGCCCATTTTGACTTTGGTTCAATAACTAGTATGGATCCCTGTGTATGCCACTGCCACCAATAATTTCTGATAAGATATACAACAACAGACAATTTTCCCACACAAAAGGTATTATCCAGGAAGAAATTTTGTTAACCTAGGCATATACTGGACCTAAAATACCAAGTTTTATATTTGTTCCACGATATACTCTTGACTGATCGATATGGACCTTTTTAAGGGTTCACCTTAAATCAATTATTTCCAGTGAAATCTCTATATCAAATTGTTGGATGAAATACAATACTTCTATTTACCTAAGTTAAGCAGTTATTATGCCCAAGAATGATGATTGATAATAGCACAACAAATAGTTTTCTATCATAGGGCTTGGAAAACAGAATAAAATAAAATGTCAGTGGCTCCATACCTTAATTCTGTTGGAAAGACGAACAAACACAGTTTCCTTCTGCACTTGCACAGAAGGTGGAACCACAGTTGTACTGGTGCTAGTAGTGGAGGAAATAGAGATACTTTCTTCAGTAGCTGTAGCATTTGGATCTACTTCTATAAGTTCCTTGATGAGTGTATCTAAGGAGTCTTGCTGTTCTTCTGATGATGTTACATCATCATCCATGTGCAGCGAGTTATTATCCTGTGATGAAACACTAGCTGGTTCAGGTTTCAATGTGCTGCTACTGGTATCTGTACTCTCTGTGGTAACACCAGTTTCATTTTCCACCACATTACGTTCAGGAAAAGGTGCAAGTGAAATAGGTGAAGTTTCCTGTTCTGCAGTTGCTGATGTCTCTGGAACAGATGAATGTGTTCCCGAGTGTCTGCTTATTTCATATGTTGGCAAGACCTGGAAAGTGTTTCTTCTATCAGGTTCTTTTGTAAGAGTCTTTGTTGGTTTTATCTGTGACGCCAAAGAAGACTCTGAAGATGAACTATCACCAATAACAGATGGCATGACTGTGTCTGGGGTTTCAGCACTTAAAGTGCTTTCAGATGCAGATGCGACACAGCTTGGAGAAAAAGAACTAGAATCTAATGAACATACTGAAGGTACACTAACTATTAAATTTTCAAAATCTGAATCACTTCTCTGAATGCTTTCCTGATTGTCACTTGTTAAATTTACAGATGATACATCGTTCATCTCATAGCTGGCATTCAGCACCACTTTCTTCTCAAGAATTGCTAATATATTACACAATGCTGCCACATATGGAGGTGGTAAAAGTGCAGAGAGATAACCACTCTCATCAGATTGAATTGGATAGTTACTATTGGTGGCTGGACGAATTGGGTATGGGGCACCTGTTTGATGGTTGCCAAAGTCCAAACCAAAATTTCTGCACATTTCACTAGTCCATAAAGTGCTTTGTATAAATGGGGAATCCATGAGCCTCTGGAGGAAACGAGTTCGACAGCTAAGTATCTCAAAAACACTGTTATACATTGCTTCACTGCAGTTATCACACACTATAATATGGCTCGGGCTTTGGCAAAGTTCTGCTTCTCTTAGAGCAGAGCTGACTGGTTCAGCTTTAGAGGTAACATTTTTATCATCACCTCCTTTAACCAAAACTTGTGCTGCCTTCTTCACAATGCTTAATACTGCATCCTGGGCACTCCCAAACAATGTCTTGGGTGGTTCTCCCGTATCTACATCCAGAGGTTCCTCATCATCATCCTCATCGACTAAACTGGGAACAGATTCATGTACCTCATCATCTCTGTCTAGGACTTCATACTCACTAGTTCCATACACCCTGAACAGTGATATGGGACAAAAATGCTCTGAGCCATAGTGAGAATGTAACTCTAATTTAATAAATTTTCTAAATAAATTATGATTTGCCAAACTGAAACTCTGTATGTTCTTTTCATCTTTGGCACTAAATTGTCCAATTAAACTCCAGTCTCTACTTGGATAACGGTCACTCACAAACAATGAGAAGTCTTGTGGTGAGGATGAAAATAGTTCAAAATTTGCCAGTTCGATCTGAAACATACAAAATTAATTTTCTCAGAAATGCTGCTATTAAATGGCACATACAACTAAAAATTACACATTCATCTACATAGCTCACTGTCAATAGATCCAGTAACTGTAGAAAGTGACACACAAAGAATACTCTATACCTAAGAATAGAGTATATAGGTGATTGTTTATACCAAGAAATACTTAGGTCATTTGGATTTGCTTTTAAGAAAGTTTATTTTTGTTTCTGTTCAGTTTGTAAACTGAAATTTTTTTTTGAATGATTTTCTAGTAATTATCATGACAAATAAAATTTCTTGTAAATCTTTTACAAGCATATTATCTTAAAAAACTGATACACTTCAAAAAATCCTCCCCAACTTGAAGGCTTTGGAAGGTAAACAGCAACGGTATTTCTCAAAATAGAAGCTTCACAAAGTCCCTATACCTAATGGGGCAGCTGATTATACAAAGAGTAGTGGGCAAAACAGTGCTTCAGAAGAGCTTTTATGAATTGAAAGGCTGGTAGGCCATAAATCAAACAATGGGAGAGTGGCTAAAGTTGAGTAACCAAGCACAATGGCTCAGGCAGTAGCATCTGTGGCCTGCATTCGGGAGGTCATAGGTTCTATTCCTATAACCGACCTTCCTTACCCCTGGGTTTTTTCAAGGGTTTCCCCAGGTCGCTAGGTGAATGCTGGGAAGGATAATTATGTCCCTCACTTCTCATTTCATTTATCTTTCATCCTTATTAGCTATTTCAGGGTTCTAAGTGCAAGAGGGGTTTTCAGCATGCATGCATTTGCTCTCTGTAAATTCTCATCCTCCAGGTCCTGGGCCTCCCAGGGGGGCATGGAAGCCGGTTGTACAATCTGCCACAGGAGTTTAAATCTATAGCTGTTAGAGACCCTACCCTGTGCTGTTCTTTCTCCTCAGATTCAACCACCCGTAGTATCCTCCCACCTCACCTCTTCCCATTCCCTCTCAGGGGACATCCTGTCATCACGCTATGCCCCCCTATGCCCCCCTCCCACTTTGTCATAGTCAATCATATTGTTACGCAGCCATTGAGATAGCTTTGGAAGGGGTCTGCAAAGTCTTTGGTTCAAGCCATAAATCATGCAAAAATAAATGTAAAAAAAATTAAAATTACAAAGAGCAATTTTGTTAATGTAAAATGTTACTTAATTTAATGCCTCTTGTTTTATAACCATTTTCTGATTTATATTCACTAAAAATTGATGATTTAAATTCAGAAATTGAACATCAAAATGAAAGATGTGCACCTTGTACAATACATACACTGAATATGGCCACTGTGCTATATATGTACATGTACATATGTGCATTTCAATCCTCTGCTATAAGCCTATGTGTCAAAATCAAAATTTTCCAAAGCTTGGGGGGGGGGGGGGGGGGGGAGATACAATTTTTGTATGTATGTTAATAAGTTGATATAATTTACCAGTATTGTTAATTCATATAGTTCTGTTGAAGTCATTCCAATTGGCATAAGAAAATTTATGAAAATTTAAGAACAAACTAACACTTATAAAAATATGTGTATTACCAATAGTTTGATGTAAAATTATCAATACAGCAGCAGTTGAGATTTTAGCACAGTAAACCAGATATTCAAATAGAAGTAATAAGAGGAGGATTGTTACCATTTGTTCATATTCAAAACAAAACACACATCCCACACACACACACACACGCATCCCACACAAAACACACAACACACACACACACACACCGGGGGGGGGGGGGGGGGGTATTTTTTTCAACCTTCGATGGTGCCAATAGGTGGCCCAAGTAATGATACGAGATAGCTATCATATAGTGCACTGACAAGATGAAATGGTCAGTTAAACGTTGGCTTTGGGCACTTAAACATGTCCATTATCATATACTCCCCCACCAAGTGGAAGTTATGTCATGTTCTGTTTCTAGAGGAAGAGGGGAATAGTGTAGTGGAAATCCACCAAAGTATGAGTCTTGTGTTAGTAAGAAATTTATGAGTTATGGCATGGTGCAGGAAAGTTAGAAATGGCCAAACAAATGTTCATGATGATGATCAGGGACGGAAATGTTTTCACCCTCCCTACAGCCCAGACCAGCACCAAGTGA
This sequence comes from Tenodera sinensis, assembly GCA_030765045.1. Lineage (NCBI taxonomy): Eukaryota > Metazoa > Arthropoda > Insecta > Mantodea > Mantidae > Tenodera > Tenodera sinensis. The sequence goes on along the minus strand of CM060964.1, from coordinate 244,268,834 downwards.
CTTCCATCTTTACCCACAGACGAAAAACTGTTTGGAGCAACAGCATTTCCACTTCAATGATGTTAAGGACACTGTGCAGACCTGACTTAAGAGACAGGCAGCAAGTGTTTTTGCAGAGGATACTGGAATGCTGATGGATAGTTATGAAAAATATTTCAATCATGATGATTATGTTGAAAAGAAGCTTATGGATGTAGTGAACTTACATCAATAAAACCGTGCAAGAAGCAAAACAAATTGCAAATTACTCCCCATTCACGACTATAAATGCAATAATATTAGCACAATTTTTAACATGAGATGTACATATAACATTAAAACGATTATGTGCTGCGCCGTGGCCGAGTGGTTAGAGCATTCACATACCACCTAGGTGGTCCGGGTTCAATTCCAGGGACCCGCATGTGGTATTCATTGTGGACAAAACAGCACCAGGGTGGTTTTCTCCAGGTTCCCCGATTTCCCATGCCATCACATTCCACCAATTGCTCCATTGTCACCTTTCCAATCATTTCATCTGTATTTCATATCATCCTCTTCCTCACTATCATACCTGGTGCTTGGCTGATTACCCGCTTTCAGGTCTTCACTCTGTCTGGTCTATAGGTTCCTCTGCTCCCTGACAGACATCAGGCCCTACGCACTGGCTTGCAAGTCCTAGGCGTGTAAGTCCTACATAAGGGGAGGGTAAACAGAAAAACAGAAAGAAAAACGATTATGAACCACAAGATTATATAAAACGATTATGAACCACAAAATTATAGAAAATGATTATGAACCACAAAATTATAGAAAATGATTATGAACCACAAAATTACAGAAAATGATTATGAACCACAAAATTATAATGAACACCTATTTAACAATCAGTCTTAAGGAAAATTACAGGGTACCTAATACATCTCTCACATCCACTGACACCACGCTCCTGTAAGTACCTGCAAATTTGTAATTGGTAGAGAGGATTATACTGCATAAGATTTTCCACCAAGTATTGTTGAATGTTTTACTGTGACATTTCAGAGTAAAGAGCAGTTCAATATATTTTACAATCCTTCTGACAAAGTGTTATAAGATTCACCCCATTTTTCATTGGAAAAACACTAAAAATGACAAACTGTGCATTTTCAACACAGAAGTTTAAAGTTGTGTAGTTGTCAATTTAGTGTTAATAGTTCTAATTCTTGAATCCCTCTTTCTTCTACACAGGTATAACAAAGAAATAATCATTATTAAAAATAAAGTTGGTAATTCTACTGGCTTCTTATACATTCTTTCTTTATTGATATATTCTGGATGAAAAAGATAATGTAAATCTCTGTGAACATTTGGAAGGATGGATGGGGGGAGATAATAGCACTCTGTGGGAATAGTGAAGAATATTACAAGTGCTTTTCTTGTATCTTTCATAGATTTAAGAAACATATTAGAAAAACCAAAAGTTAAGGCAACCGTTTAGTTTCTCAGCATGCAGATGTAGAGAGGAGATGACTGCCCCAATAGAATACATGCTGGGCTCACACTTAATTACTGCTTTATGGGAATGAAATTAACTCCTGTTAGTAGTACTGGGTTCCCAACAGAATTCTTTTGTGTATAAGCAGAAAAATATTTTATGCTTCTTGATAGCAACCAAACCAAACTTATTTTAAGCCCACCTCTGTGGTGTGGATGGGGCATGTTGCCTCATATTCAAGAAGTCCTGAGTTTGAATCTTGGTTAGAATGAGTTACCTGGATAAGACTTTTCCAGATTTTCCCTTATCCCGAAAGATGAATTTCTTTCATCGTCCGATAGAGCTAACTGGTTAAAGGATGTTAAACCTAAAAAAGAAAATACATACACACACACACGCGCACGCACACACATGTATAACTTTAACCCTGAGTGAAAGAAATAAAAATCTCATTTTGAACAATTACTTCATCACACTTTTGCTGAAAGAGACTAAGAACTAACTTGGCTTACTTTAATTTAAAATTTAATAAATGAAAGTATAAAACAATATTGATAACACTATCTGTTGTGCACTACATGTAATTGTCTCCAATGTATGTAATGACAAGTTGCTTCAGTCATTGTTGCATGTATTTAATTATAGCACACAACAAAAGTGCTAAATAGTGGTGAAGTGAGGCATATGAGAAATAAATAAAGATAAAGTGACAATCGGCTGCTCTGTCATATACAGGTCTTCAGTTTGCAAAGTTACTTGAATAGTAGGCACAACATTGAACACTTGACATTCTCTTGCCAGCATTCTTATGGTAAACCCTATGTGAAATAAAGACCTGAAGCTTTAATAAAACTTTCTTTTAATTAAGTGTAGAAGCAAGCAAAGTCCCTCTGTAACAAACGTAGTATACTAACCTTCCTTGCTTGAACTGCTTCACAGAGCTCTACAACAAACCAGATGCGATTAGTGCAGGCATTAAGGACATATTCATCTCTAGATGGAGACAATACAGAACCAGCACTCACTGCCTCAGGATTAGATCCAACCACTTTCGCCCCACAATCTGGTGATGCAAAATTTTTGGATCGTACTTTAAGATTTCCACTTCCCTTAGGTGTACTGCCACTAGGTGGAAATGTGGCATTTTGCACTGCAATGAAAATAAAACCAAATCTTTGGATCACTTTTAGCCCAAATTATTAATCTTGCAAGCACCAATATGTTACTGTGAATGTTTAACAAAAGTTGTAATGCTTCAATGGCTTCCTTACAGCATGCAAAGCCACCTTACGGGATAAGCAGTGTGTCCAGTGCATGTTAAAGAAAGCCATACATGGTGATTTGATGTGTAAATTTCATTAGTGATGGTGTCTTTACAATTAGCTCTGTCAAGTTATCCCTTCAGAATATTTAAGGAACCAGGAAAATATACCTGGTTTATTTGGACTTGCAATGAGTACAGCAAATATGTGCTTTCTATTAAATTCCTTGGCAACTGTAGTAAAGAAAAATTCCTATTCATATGGTACAAGCAGCCATCTTCCCAGATGACTGATCTGGGAACTAAAAATGTCATGTTTTACTACACTTCAAGATATTTTATATCCTACCACTCAACCAAAGGAACTGAGCTGCAAAGTAGAGGTATATTTAATTTTTTAACTTTTGTTTTTCTTCTGTACAGAAAAATTAAAATTCTCAGTTAAGATTTTACTACAAAATGCCAATATTTTAAAATCTATTATACTTAAAAACATAAAACTAATTTAGTGCATTTAATTGACAACCATAAATAAGTTTGAGCATCGAGGATTTCATGTTTTTGAGCAAAATGCAAAGTTTAATAAATTTTAAGTTTCAAGACTGAAATTCATCTTCAGAAATATGGCACACTTTCACGTGGTTCAGAGAGTGCTGATCATTTGTAGCCTATTTTGGTTCATAGCTACCTAGTATCTGCCTGAAGTTTGATAACAATAAGAATAAAATCTACCTCCAAATTTTCTAAAAGAAAATACTAAACATTATGAATTTCTATAAAAGCTGTATATTAGGTGAACCTTCAAGGAGTTGTACATCCTATCTAAATTACTTTTCAAAATATCAAATGTCTTAAATGCCCAATAAACCATATACCACTGGAATAAACTCCATTCTTTAGACCCAAAACCCATGATACCAAACACCATTCTGAATAAGTTACGCTAAAACATTTAAATCTATGTTTAAATGTACTGTTAAAGGTTTTCAGGTGTAGAATAGGCCAGTGTATGTCTGTGGATAGCAACTTTTTCCTGCTTGCTACTTTGAATTACATCATGTAAACAGGCATGCACTAAGGAGATGTTAAGCATGACTGAACACCTGAAGGGCACTACATGATGGTTTACATGATGACCTAACTGAAAACAGGAACAACATGTCAGCCAGGAGGGATATGTTGAAAGTGATGACTGACTTGTAATAAATTTAGAACTGCTAATTATTTTTGTGTTGCCTTTTTTTAATCAAAACTTCCAAGAGATAACCCCATCCTTTGTGAGTAAACTGGTATCAGGTAGTGACTCCTCCTTCAGAAATTCCAGCAGTACAATTAAAATTTTTGATTAACCAACCACCTCTGGTGCAACAGTAAAGTATCTGCCTCACATTCAAGAGGTCTCAAGTTCAAATCTTTACGGTAAGCTACCAAGATATGGTTTGGATTAGCATTTTCCCTTATCTTTAGATGATGAATATTTGGTATTTCTAAGCTACATGGGCACTGTGCTTATTTTAGAATCATTCGAACCAGTTAAAGAATATTACTCAATCCTCACTCCAAATTATCCCTACAAATAAGTTAGTCTATATCCCAAGTATAAATGAGAAATGTATGGTTATACTATTTGGGTAAATATGAGTTTATGCACTCTCAAAAATAACTATCACAAATAGAATATGAGTATTCTCTCTCATTTTGCCATACCATGATTGATATGTGGTTTCTGGATTACTGAAAATCTGAAATTTATATTAGGTACTCTAAACAATGGCATAGCAAAGCATGGATGGTGGCCCATGGTCTTGCAATGGAGAGGTCCCAATGGCCTCTGAAAAAGTAAAAGAATGAAACTGCAACAAAAAATAAGGCCAGCAAGATAACTAAATAGCCAAAATTTTTCTCTGTTAAACCATGTTATAGCAGCTATTAAGTTGTAATAATACTGCTGCTAAATAATACTGGATTCAAAGCTTAAACCTAATTAAAATGGAAGGATGCCTCAAGTTGATTTCTTGCCTAGGGCCTTGTGGAATTAATCTAATTGTTGGGACTAATCTTCACTAACAGGGACATAAAGGATTTTCAAGTGTTATAAGGAGTACTGGCAGTGACAGCAATGGAAATAAATATGATCATCACCTCAAATGCAATTATCTCTCTCCAGCAGTAGTAAAATTCATTATCTACCTTAATTTTTGCAATAACCTTTCCTTCTCAGGTCACAGGCATGTGCTTATGACACATAAAAACCTTGAAAGATGTTTTTTCACCTATCAGCCAGGAGTTCTTTCACACTGGCAAGATAACTGAACATTTTTATCATTTATATGACATGACATGACATGTGACATTATCACTGGAATATATAAGAACTAGTTTTCCTTCTAGTTCAAGATAATGCTCTTCAGAGTTATGCTTTAAAATTTTAACCACACTCTTGATTTGGTCTGCTTTCTTTCCTAGCATTTAATTTCATGAATAAAGCTTAAGAGAGGGGCAGGAAATTAAGGGAATAAATGCTATGAGGCATTAAAACTAGATCTCCAAGTATGCAAACAAAACAATATGCTAATTCCACAAATTCATGCATTGCATTAGCTTTCTAAAGTTGTACTCCCCTGACAAAAATGTTAAGATTAGGATCATTTGTCAGATGTGCTTACAATTATTGAGCAAAGCTGGTAAACTGGTGACTCAACAAAAGAGTTTAACAATATTTACATAGAAACCGTATAATTTACAGAGTAATATATGACGTGAGAATATTTTCTTAAGATATCAGCACGTTATAAATGACAAAAGTATTGTGAGAACTCAAGTTTAAGCTAATCATTCATATATTCAGCTACTACTGAATAGTAGGCCTTGTCAATTAACAGAATTACTACTGTTTTGTTAAAACATTTGAGATTTTTCCATTGCTCTAATGTTGCTGGGTAATTTATTGTATAATTTTATTCCAATATATAACAAGCTTTTTTATATGTCAGTCTGTGCACAAGTAGTTTCAAGTTCTTTTTGCTTCTAGTTCCATGACAGTGATGAATTTGTGAGTTATACAGAGTTTCAAACTTTGTATGTGTATATATATATATATATATATATATATATATATATATATATATATATATTTTTTATTAACGTCCTCCAACCTGATGTCATATCGGACAGTGAATTAATGAAACGGGTGAAATGATGCTCAAATTAGCCTGAGGTCCATGGAGCTTTAAGTTACCTGACATTCGTCTCTCAGGATAAGGGAAAACCTCGGAAAAAAAACCTTACCTGGATAACTTACCCTATGCAAGATTTGAACTCGCGACCTCTTGAACGTGAGGCAGACGTGCTAACCGCCGCGCTACTGAGGCAGGCATGTATATATTTAATTCATATAGGTATTGTAATGGCAGGGTTAATAGTTTCAGATCTTTGAAGAGTTTTTTTATGCAAATTATTTTCTTTTGACTTTTAAAGATTTGTTTCCCAGCCAGTAGCATTACCCTATAGTATAATACCATGTCATTATGGAATGGAAGTAACTGAAGTAAAGAATTTTTCTTCTTACCATGTTGGTAATTTTCGCTGTGCAGCTCATATTACAACAAGCGCTATTTAGATTTTTATAAATGTACTGGATGTGGTCATTCTACTTTAATTGTTTATTTAATTGGATAACATTTTTTAATTTTATTTCCTAAGTATAACAGTATGTATGTTATACCCTGAAGTATCCGCTAATCACATGATGCTGTTTACATTGAGCCTGTGAAACCTGACTGAGACCAACTTGCCCCTCTGTCAGCAAGTGAAATGGTATCGAAGAGGGACTATGGGAGTGTGACAATGTTAAGTAGTCAGTTAGCCTTGCTTGTGTTAACAGCACCTAATGTCAACATATGGAGCAAATGGGCCTCCAGATATGTTGAAAACTGTTTACTTTGTAAATAACTTCTTTCATACACTGGTCTCCAATTTGTCAGTAGCTGTGATTCTTTATAGTATGTACATAGATTGGTAGATACCTTGTGTATTTCCAGAGGAATAAGCACACCAATTTCATGCAAATCATAAGACCACCCTGGTGTCTGAGATGCAACTGGTGAACTCATAATGAGCCTGCAGTGCAATTGTCAAGGAAATCAAGCTGTGTAGAATATCACAATGCCATAGTACCAACCTTGTATACAAAATATAGCTCAATTAATTATGGTGTTTGCACACACTCTAATCACTTACAATAACATTAATTTTGTTATCTCTGAAAAATACAATGTTCTGTCCTTGAACAGCAGTTAGAATGTGATTGTCCTCCTTTCTTTTTATTGCAGCCTTCCATGCCCTCCTAGAGTAAATGATATACAAATTTGATGATCATATCAAAGAGACCTAAGACCTCTGGATACAAATGGCAAAAAGTCAGCATGCTACAACAACAAAAAAGTTGATTCTGGACTTGAGTACCAGAATCAGACTTTATTCGCCATGTAAATACATTTTACAACAGTTCATCAAAAGCATAAAAAAATACATGTCTAAATTTAGGTTTTAAATCCTACATTTAACAAAAAAATATATATAAAGTTCAGGAGAGGTACATGACTACTACTACTATTATACTCTAGAGAATAGGAGTTTTAAATAAGGAAGAGTTTTATGGCTTAAATTTTTTTTTCTTTCATCTTTTCTATTTTCTATTTGTCAAGGATTGTATAATTTAGACTTATTTTCTACACACTCATTGGTTAAGGACCCCTGTACTCTGTCTCGAAGTAATTTTGACTTGTTTTAGTATTATGGTTACGTACATTAATATTTTATGCATGTGTATGATACTTTATTGCACACTTTATACATTCGTGTAAGTATATAAAGGAAAGGCCAAGCCAGTATGTTTAGAGCTCTAAATGAGCCTTTACAGATTTCAGTTTTTTCTAAATTCTGAATTATTCTAATTGCTTGTTTTGTAGCCAAAATATCTTTAAGGTGTATTTCTTCCTGCAGCTCCCCAAAGTATCACTCCATAGCTCATGTGAGAATGTATAAATGCATAATAATAGCTAAACAATACTGTTTATGTAGGACTTGTTTTGTTTACTTTAGGATGTATTGCCGCTATTTATCTTTTTAGCATTTTCTCTACGTGGCCGTTATATTTTAAGTTAGTATCTATAACTAATCCTAAGTCATTTGTTTTTGTCACCTATCTAATAGGTTTCCCTATACATTTTTATACAAAAAGTTCCTCATTTTATATTTATGTGTGTCCATTTATTACTTAAGCTAATTTGCATCCATTCAGATTTGTTTGTTTAGTGATGTATTTAATCCTGCAAGGTGTTCACTTATTGTCTTTAGTAGTTGATTTGCTTGATTTTGTGCCCCTGTTGCTGTACTATAATTAATGTATCTGCATATCCTATAGCTAGTCCTCCATCTTTTATTGATATATGCAGAATGGAAGTGAAATGATCTGTCAGACTTTAACAGCGAATTTCTCATGTTGTGAATAACAAGACAGTAATACCAAAATGCTGAAAAGTTTATAGTTTGCTAGAAAAGATATTTTTATCAAAAAAATTTATCATTACCTGGCTGAATTACTGATTTATGGCTATACCGTATTTTATCGCGTAATTCCCCCCTTTTTTTCTCGAAAAATTTGCTTGAAAACACTGGGGAGGGAATTATTCGAGTGGTGCTTCTAGGAATTCAGAAAGGAAAGGAAACCATGCAGTATTATGTGAAAGTTATATAGGTATACAGTAATTTGTGAATGAACTGGATACATACCACGGTTTCATTGGGCCTACAATGTATTGTTTCATTGTTTCTTTTCTCAGACTATTCTGCCGTCTCACTTTCGTCACTATCATCACTATTTTCATTTATATCTGGCTCAGATAACACATCTTCATGTTCACTATTCCACAACATGTCGTCAGAACCATTAATGGCACAAGAAATACCAGTATTTTTAAAAACTCATCATAACAATATGATGACTTGTAACAAACTGACTTAGAAACACGTCTACAACTTCACATTTCAATTTTACGATACGTTGTGACAATGGCAATACGAGTATTTTTGTGGCAAACACTGCGTCCATTATTGTTCGTGACAGGCACCGCTGCGTCGATTGTTGTCCATTATCAAGTCATTTGAAGACCGTTCCAATAAGAACGGACCAGGAGAGGGAATTATGCGATGTTTAATAGGTAAATAATTTTTAGTGATGATAAATCATAGGGGAGGGAAATATGCGAGGGGGGGGGGGCCTTATGCGATAAAATACGGTATTCAGAGAAAACTGAATAAACGATAACTTTTTCCTTTGGCATATGTCAATAGATTCAACGGTTTTTGTGTAAATTAAGTTTTTAAAAAAAAACACAATTTGTCTTAATTCTGGTAGAAGTGGCAACATATATGGGTGTAGATCGTGGGTAATGTTTACTTTATCCCATGCAATTGTTTTTTGTCGAAGCCGCTGAATATGTGAAGCCTGACTACAGGTATTGAATACTTGCTCTAAACTCTTATTTCTAATTAATTCCACAGTCACTGCATACTTGTTAGGTACTGCTAATGCATGTTAGTTATTAAAAGTATGGCCATTTTTTGTTTCTAAAGCTACCACGTAAATAATGGTTAGTCCGTGACTGTGGAATTCACTGAGCGCGAACACCAGTGTCTAATTTGTTTACCTAAATTTCTTGAAATATTTTGATATCTTTCGCACATACCCAAGCTCACAAATCTTGTCAGCATGGGCGTCGTGAAGAGGTGGCAAGGGGGGGGGGGGCGCGGTCCCCTCTTGGAAGTTAATCAACTTAATGTGCTGACTATTAAACTGTTATTTTATTTTTATATAACGAACAATTTTTATTTAGCACAAATTAATACGGTTATCCGCAACAAATACTGTAACTTCTGACAACAAAATAATTTATTAATATTATCCGATTGCAAACTTCCAACAAGTGCCCCCCCCCCTCCCGGAAAAAAGTCTGCCGACGTTCATGCTTGTCAGAAATTTCGTGTTGCAAATTTCACTAACTGGAGTTCTTTGACGCTCATAAAATTCTTGTTAAAACTTATTGGACTAATTGTTGGAAGCGAATGTGCTTCTAAAAACTTGTACATCACGTTATACAAATTCCTTTTTTTTTTTTTTAGATGTAGGCGCGTGCTTGCATAAAGCACATTAGTCACACATTTTAAATCGGGTAAATCAAAACAGGAGAATTACACACCTACCTAACAAGAGGGTTAACAACTGTACATACATAGCGCACAATACCAATCCAAGAAGTGTCTCACGTAAGAGTGGAATGTTCAATCCACTTCGTGAACAAATATCCAAAGCTACCAACATCAGCGCGAATACTTCATACATGAGTCATTCCACGTCAAATCGAACAAAATAAGGCAAAAAATGACCTTGATCTCTCAGATTTTCTTGAAAATCTTTTTTGGTGTTTTGGAACAAAATATATTTGACCCGTGTTTCTTCGTTTTATATAAAAAGAAATATTTTGGCAGATATTAATTTCTGAAATGTCCCAAAAATCGCGCGCTTCTCACTCTTCGATCAATCATACCTCCGATTATAATAAAGCAAACTACTTGATCTTTGGCTCAAATTAAAGATAAATTGCAGTATTTCGTAAGGTATTTATTCGAAAATTTTACTAATTATTATTAATATTATATTTATACGATTAAAGTTTTAAAGTTTGATAATAACATAAACTCGACCATTTAAAAATCTGAAGAAAAAAAACTAAAAATACAATGAAGTTTATTCAATATTCTCAGAAAAAATCAGAATGGAGTCTCTAATAGTTCAGTTGTAATTAACTTTGCAAATCAGTGCAGCGCACTCGCGTGGCACGGCTACCGTAACCTTACACAATTGCCACCTTCCATTACGGCAACTGTCCACTGCTTGAGGTTCCATGAATGTTACAACAGTACAGTAAGGAGAACACTGCTAGCTGACACTATTATATGTACACTAATAGCATCTTCAAAATGTTTTTAAAATATGTATTTTAAACTAATGGTTCCATACAACACACAGCTTTACCTCCTTCTTCGAAAGAAAATTGTTTCACTAAAGCTTCAGTTTTTGACAAAGGAATGAAGGAGTGTAATTTTAAAGCACAGCTAGGCCCTTCGTTCTTGGCCCCTGACCTTGACTGGAAGTCCTGTTGGTGAATCCATAGCTTTCGCCTCTTTCATCAGCTCATATTGTATAATTCTGTGAATGAAACCATGCACATGGGGAGGGAGGGGGAAGGTAGTGATGTTTGCATGATCTGAGACAGTCTTGCTAATTCAAAGGTGCTTTTTAGTGCAGCGTGAAGTTGAAGACATAGATCTTTGAGATAAAGAGTGAATATAATGAATTTGTGAGACATTGATCATAGCGTAAATCAATTATGCCAACCTGTAAGTTCTAAATTAGGGATCAAAACATTACACAGTCAGAGTAGAGAAATTATTTCAAATGTATGGACGTACATGAAGGAAGAAGCTAAAAGCAAAGAGCTGCTTACATCAGAAGATTTTTTTCAAAAAAATTCAAAAGTTGAAAAGCCCGTATCAGATGCCACAGGAGTATCAGAAAGATTGTGGAGACATTTTTCTGTATAGACTGTACTGCCTTAGAAGTTATATGAGTAGCATAGCTGACGCACCAATTCGCATGCTGTCTGCAGTCACCGGCGTTACTCACTTTCAAGGCGAATCCAGCTGTAGAAACGGATCGCTACTTCATGTCGTCCGTGAGCGCTTGCACGCCTCCAGAAAAAAAAAATTGTAGCAAATGCACTAATGCAAGCTCCAACGTTTTCAACATCTTATTTTATAGATAAAATGTCAGGGAATATGTGTGTATTTTTTTTTAGATTTTTAACACATCGATTTAAATTCGATTTTTGGTTTTGCAAAATATATCATTAAAAAAACAGTCCAAAATTTGTGTGCAATAATGATCCATCGAAAGTTGTTAAAAGTGTTGTATTTTACCTTTCCAGTGCGCCAAACCCCAACTCTCAACTCTGTATGGCCTTAGAGTAACAAGTGATTTTATATTACGGTGCGCGCAGAAATTGCATAGCTTCTAATAGCCATAACTAAGCAAGTAATTTAAAAATACCGAAATAAAAAAATACGGGTCTCCTTATTTTATGCCTATTATTCATAAAAAAATTTTGAACCTCCTACGAAAAAGTCGTGTTTTATGGGTGTTCGATTTGACGTGGATTGACCCACATACTGCCTGTTCACCAGCTCGAGGTCTAAGGTAGTGATGGGAGTATTCGAAAGCAAAATGTCGATGTATTCGATTCTTGAAAGTTCTCGAGATGTTCTCGAATCCTTATACTGTATTCGAATACTTCACTCGGTTCTCGGTTCTCGTTTGTTAATTACTACCTACTCTGCTGTTATCGAATACATCACTCGGTTCTCGTTTGTTAATTACTACTCTGCTGTTATCGAATACTCTCGGCTTGTTCTCGGTTCTCGTCTGTTAATTACTACTCTGCTGTTATCGAATACTCTCGGCTTGTTCTCGGTTCTCGTTTGCGTATGTTCTGAATGCTGAATTCGAATGTCTCACTCGGCTTATTCTCGGTTCATGGAATAACGGAACGCACATTACGGGATCAGTTAACTAGAACGTATGGACGTCAGTGTTATAAATTCGACACTAAATTCATATTTATAACGCTAACATATTGACTTCCAAGTCAGCATATCATAAAATGGTGCATCTGCACGTAAACTACTGTTTAACAATGAAAATAATGTATTACTGTGTCATACCTTACTTCACAATATTTATTATAATAATAATTATAATTATAATAATAATAATTATAATTATAATAATAATAATAATTATAATAATAATAATAATAATAATAATTATAATAATAATAATAATTATAATAATAATAATAATAATAATAATAATAATAATTATAATAATAATAATAATAATTATAATAATAATAATAATTATAATAATAATAATAATAATTATAATAATTATAATAATAATAATAATTATAATAATAATAATAATAATTATAATAATAATAATAATA